>JAAZTK010000089.1:0-31678 GCA_036507255.1 Megalothorax incertus | reverse complement strand
ATTACGGCAGTTATCGCGTTACGGCCGGCCGGCCGCACATACTATGCGATTGTATAGGGTCCGTTCCCTTGAGTACACGAACCCAAAAAGCTAAAAGCGATAAGGTAAATTGTGATATGTATCTTAGGAGGATTTTAATTAGTTGTGGGACTTTTTCCTATAAAATTTTATAAATTTTTCCATTATAAAATATCAAGCTAAAATTTTTTTAATACCTATACTACTCTTTATTTTACATTACTTTTATACTGGCATACCCTAGAAAATTGTTTTTTAAATTTTATATCATCAAAAATATCAAAAATCCATGAAGAGCTTCAAATATATTGTATGACGAATTCAGAGAGATATTAGATAAGTAGAATAATCCACAAGTAGTGTTGTAATTCAACGAATTTCAATAACATTGCATTAGGTAGAAAAAATTCCAAAAACAAAGTTTAGGAGACTTTAGAAAGTTTTTCTCTAAATAACCATTGATATTCATTAAGTGATCCCTTATAGTTATTAGTCAAATTTTTTACATTTTTTGGAATGAATTAGGAATGAATTTTTGATTTCCCCTGATAGATGAGTTAATTAAAATTTCAATAGTCTTCATTGTTAATAATATAAAATATTTTTTAAAAAGCTGCATATGAAACCCCTTGGAGAAGTACTAATCCTCAATGTTCCTTTGAAAATCCCGATGAAAGGACAGATTGCGGGTGGAATGGGATTAACAAACGGGATTGTGAATATCGAGATTGCTGCTTTGAATCATCGGATAAATATTATAATTGTTTTTTTAAAACAAACCCTGGTAAGTATTTATAATTTAAACAAAAGGGGTATGGATAAAGTTTGTTTGCAATTCATTTAAACTTTATCGAATCTATTTTTTCGTTTTTTTCTCTAATATAATCTCGTTTTTTTAATTTCCATTTATAAAATCAGATTTTATCTGCAACCCACATTGTGATGGTTTTTCCAACTTGAAATCCCCACATGAACCCTCAATCGCAGCGAATACCTCAGTTTGGTCAAGAGTTATTATTCTCTGGATATCTGGCATTGAAAATATGGGATATGGAAAGATTTCAAATGGTGATCCAACAGATGAAATTTGGTTGGATAGGTCATATGATGGTGGCACATCCTGGTCGAAAGGTTCCAAGTTGGGAATATCAAGGATTCGCCCTAACTTCCGAGAAGCCACAACCGACCTTTTCAATGTAGACAAATCATCCGGTCAAAAAGGGAGCTTACGTGCATGTGGTAAAGCAGGAAATCGGGACGAAGTAGCATGTACACCATGGGTCAAGCGATCCACATCATGCATGGAGGTCAAGCATATAAAATTACCAAATGGCATATCCATGTACCAACTTGACATATCAAAGGATTCTCGCGAAGGGGTTACAGATTACAATGCAGAAATAAAAGAATTCAGTACATTGCAGCGAAGGAGCCTAAATCGGAACCCCAAGGGGCATTCATTATACTGCCCTTTAATAGATCTAGGCGTTGGGATTGTTTTTCAGCGGGTTTTTGAGGGATTGAGGGCTCAATTGGGAGGTCACACGCCGATTTATGCAGTGAACCCAAACAATCAAGATAACCCGATTCGTCAATCAATTCTGAGGAGAATCAACCCATGGGTGAGCCGTGTCGAAGCTGTAGAAGCAAGGATTGAACCACGTCATAATAATCCAAACAATAGGCAAAATTTCCCCTCTTGGACACTGGATTATATGAGGAATTCTTTGGGGGCCCAAGATAATGATGTGCGATTCCACGTGGTCGCCTCTGAATATGGCGGCCCGCCTGAACTCTATAATATGGCACCAGGTGGGGTTATATTAATTAATACTTAAAAATAATATATATTTTTACTTTATAGTACATCGGTCTGTGAATAGTAATGTTCACGTCCCAAGGGATGTGCGATTTAACGACTGGCGTTCAGTTGAGAGAGCCATTCGAGTTCATATAAGTCAGCTTGGAGGATATGTTAATTTGAGGGTCCTATTTTACTATGAGAATTTGACAGATGGACGTCCAACCCATGTTTCTTGGATCGCTGAATTTTTCAATGATGATGGATCTTTGGCACAATTTATTCCAGGAGTATCTATGAACCGAGAACTATAATTTTTAAATTGGAAACAATTGTATACATGTGAGAAAAATTTGATAAGTCGGAATAAATTTAATTAGAATAAATTCAAATTCCCGAAGGCTTGACTTTTAAACGCTATATCTAATCAGATTGTAATTTAATTTCCGTTTATCCTTCTAATTATATGTTTTACGAAATTCATAATTTTAACAAGAGATAATTAGGTTTATCTAAATATTTCAAATCATTAATTTGGAATGCTAACTCTAAATTTGATCAATTTTCAACTTGAATTTTTATAATTTTAAGATGTGGATATTTTGAGGAATTGGAATTTAGCATTAAAATATTTAATTATAATCTAAATATATTTCTAGCTATATATCGTACAATATATAAAAATCTTCATTATTCCTTGTAAATTTTTAATTTAGATATTTTACATATTTGTCAATTAAAAAATTAAGCAAGTTTCAAGTGAAAGTTTAAAAGGGAATTCCCATTCGCACATTATATTCAAAAATTCTGTCAATTACAAATATAAAATATAAAGTTCTGCACGGGTTATTCAACAAATAAATTAAATATTTTAGTATTTTTGCCTTGCATCTTTCTCTTAGATTCTCAACCTTTATTTTTTTGGAGTAATATTTCATTTTACATCAAGGTTGGGAAAAATTGAATTTGGAGCTATTGTACATGTGTATTCCTCAAGTAAAGCAAAATATTTCTCTTAATGGCTATTAAAAAAAATGATTTATGCCTTGATGAAATGTAATTATTTTATTTACGGTATGATAGTATTTCATATATTTCTTATAATATATTTTTCTATTAAATTAAAAATAGATTTGAGCAATTGAACATTGTTGGCTGATAAATCCCGAAGAAAGACCAAAATTCAATGATTCTAGAGAATTCTTTTCAAAATTGATTGATCAAGAAATTTGAAAATAAAGATTTTTTATAAATATTTTAATCTTTTTTCAGTAGGACGTGTTATTTTATAATAGTAGGTATATAGGTAGTATCTAGTATAAGAAATAAATTCGTTTTTAAATTCTCAATCATGACTTTAAAGATTTAAATATATTGGTGAGAAAGGATCGTGGTAATTTGCAGATTCTGGGGCACTTGTACTATTATATGGTTGTTGCGAAAATTCACGGCTTGGGAATTGAAGAAAAGTTGAGATTTGTGGCTGATTTTGGACAATTTCAGGAACTGAAATTTCTTCACTTGCATTTGTAGGAGAAGCATTATTCGTGTCCGAACTAATTAAAAAAATAAATGCTGTATTATTTAATTTTAAACATATGTAAATATATCAAGATCTTAAATATTATTGTAGGGTACTACTTATAATAGTAAATTATTGTATTTAAAACTAACCAATCGAGGGCTACCCTTTGAAATGAATCCTTCTTATCATACCCGGATTTGCCTATTCACAAAAATTCGATATATTGTATCATAGTATGTACATAGTATTCATATTATATAAATTATGAAAAGCTAATTGTTATTAAATAAGTATAAATATTGTATAAATAAAAATTTAATAACAATTACATACATATTACCTTGTAGCTGAATTTGAAATGCTTTTGCTTTTGGGATATTTGGATAAAGATGTGTCAATATCGAAATTGAATTGATTTCATGGCTTAAAGGTTTGGCTTTGAGTTCTTCACTCGTGTAAGGGTCACATGCATTGATTGAGGATTCTAAAAATATTTAATATTTAATATTGCATATAAATATATCGTAAAATATTGTAGTATAATTTGCAAATTAAATTTTAAGCCTGACAAATTTTACTAAAAAAATTATGAGTTACCATTTTTGACATAGGTCCAAGAAATACCTCCATCTCTGCAACTATCCGAGAACCGGAGGAGGAAATGACCCGGTGGACTTTGGCGGAGGGTGTTCTCGGCTGAGATTCTATCAATAAAGCCAATTATGCGATTCTCAGCCCATGGCTTCATAAGGTGTTGGCGAGTTAGCCGAAGGGCCCCATGCCACCATTCGAAAAAAGTAAAATCTCTAAAAATGACATTCCAAAATCATTATATTTAATCGAAAGCGAGCTAAATATTAGTTAATTACCTGCCATTTAGGGAATTTTTGCAAAAATCTTCATAAGTGACAATTAGCTTCCCTTGTGAAATATTCCTAAAATAAGTAAATTTAATATTGAACTTTTATTAAATATTTAATATAAAATGAACTGTGGGAATTTTGTGGACAAATTTTGAAGATTTTGAGGAGTAAGTCCTCTTCCCGTAGCCACCTCAAATTTCTGGCTTAACATAAAAGCTAGTTGGTCCCAAGGTCCGACTGATGAATTTGGCCACTTTTTAAATAAAAAAATAAAAATTATTTAATATCATATGATTTCAATTGCACCTTTATGGAATACATTCCCTTTGGTCTAAACGCATAATCCCAAAACATTGAGGAGTAAGTTGCAAATCCCTGTCCAGCGCCAACGGTGATCTAAATTTATTTAAGTCTCCTTTAATATTTGTACTATTGTATTATATTTATCAATTCTAATATTATGTATCCGTATATTTAATACCCCAACCGGAAGTGAAAGTGCCCACATTTTATATGGCATATTCACCCCGAGAAGATTAATTTCAATGCTTGTAGAATATAAGAGTATATATTTCTCGTCCGTCACTCGATCTCCTCCGGATCTCCTTTTTTTCCTGATAATGCTCGAGATTTGCGCGTCCCTAATTTAAATTTAAATTAATTCTGACTTTAGATGCAATAAATTGTAAATATACTTTTGAGCAATTAATTGAGTTCCATCTTTGACAAATTCTGAATTTTTCTTCCCAGTGGACCCTTGGGATGGGAACAAATTACCACACTTTTCCAAATTGGCAACTTTATCCCAATTTGATTTTGGGATAACCCCATTTTTCATTAATCCAAGAAATCCCTCCAATTGCAATTCATTAAATACGGAGCATGGAGATCCTATCGGATTTGACACGAAATTCAGAACATTTCCCAAAATCAGCCATATTGATGCTTTGACAATTTTTCCTTTCTTCAAAACGGATTCCGGCTGGGAATAAACGATGAGAGAACGTCCAATCAGGGACTCCATTAAATCCATCACTTTTGGATGAAATTGTGCAATAATATCCTTATCAAAAAATTCAATTATCCCTGCCCCTTTTCCAAATTGGTCCAAAAGCTTCAAAAGAATCCGATATATTTCTTCAAACCAGATTTGAACCCTTTCTTTTAATTTTTGGATTTCTTGCAAGGTTTGAGTCGCGGAATTGCTAAAATTTGGCGCTTGAGAAGCTTGATCTTGTGGTGAATTGGGCCCATCTTCACCTCTTATATCCGTATTTGCAATATCATTCCCAATGAATTGTTGCATAAAGCGAATATCGGCCAAAGCATCAGAAATCAAGAATTCCAAAATATATGCCAAATCTTCAATTGTTGAAGTAAAACCTCTTGTTAGTGCACCAAGATTATTTTGCTTAATTTCCGACTGTAAATTATATATTTTTTAAAAAAATTATAATTATAATTTTTCATTTCATTCCAATAATTGAAAAATGTATTTTAAAAATTTCCAAAAAATAATTCAAAAAATTACCATTTGAATTAATTCCGATTCAAGACTTTCTTTTTCTCCAGCCAATAGGAAATCATATTGTGTTGAAAGATGTTTGTATATTTCTGAAATTAACATATGAATCATTGTAAGGCTACCAAAAATATACGATAACACATATGAATAAAAACATATGAAATTAATTTTTATTAGTATCGAAATAATATAATTTATTTTAAGACCTGTAAGCCTCGTTTTTTTGGATTTCAGGACATTTTCATGTGAAATTTGTTGGTCCAAAATGACTTCCAATTGTGTCACGTTTGAGGCAACACTGGAAAGACGATGGGAGATTCCGCCATAAGGTTGATATTTTGATATCACTGATCCTTCCTATAAATGATTAATGCGGAATGATTTAGTTGATTTAGAATGATTTATGAATTATGATAGTTAAAAAGAAATAATTTTTTTTAAACTTCAAAATTATCGTACAAAAGCAAGGCATTCCTTCAAATCCATAAAGAGTTGAATCTTGTCCAAACACTTTAAAAAAGAATTAATTATAATAGTATTTTGGCAAATATCTAATTACAGAATTCCGTATTTCAAACTCACCTGAAAATTCCAAGTGAAATTATAGATTTTGTTATCAGGGTCGTTTATGTTTGTTCCATTTAAGGTAATTTCAGAAAACATTCGATCTAAAAGCTTAATTATTTCCTCTGGAGAAAGATTTGGTCCAACATTGCTATTTTTATTTAAAAGAATTATTTTTAATTCGAAAAAGGTTAATATAAAAATCATATTTTTTTTATGCCAAATCACCTCAAATTAACCTCGATCCAATCCGGAATTAGAGCTCGGATTTCAATGGGAAATAACTTTGTGTCGTAAAATACTTTTATCTCCGAGAATTGGGATTGTTCCAAATTTTGAACTTGGATCCATTGTGACATTATGTTGATTTATTTTAAATCTAATAAATTGATCAGTTTCAGAGGGCTGCAAGCTATTATATGAATGAGTTGATATTCAAAATAGATCTAATATTAATCGTCAAAGCTTGTTTTCAAACTTTGCGTCTTTAAAATGTCTGCAAAATCTCAAGACATCTGATAAAAAATATACTCGTATTAACCTTGTATAGGGCAGTTATACTACTCTGCAAGTTACTCAAAAAAGAGCATAGTTCAAGTATGAATATACGGATGCATTTACATTTTACATATATACGGATACATATATATTGTACAAGATTATAATTAATTAAAATAATTATATAATTAAGCCAAATGCCCAGCAAACTGAGAGGCAGACGAGTTCCTCTTTTAAAATAAAAGGTTATCATTGCAAATTCTTAGGAAAAGGAAATTATTAAAAGTTTACTTATAGTTATCGCTTATTGTCACATAATACGGATATTACGTATACAGTAAGCAAAAGAATTTAAAAAAAAATATGTATATCCAAGTTGGATAATCCAACACGAGATACTTAATGATTCATCCAATTATTGGGAATTTAAAATTCTTTTTAAATTCTCGAAACAGAAGTATATGAATATTTTTTAAATGGGCATGGAATGATCATGAACATGGAATAATCTGTGTAAATGGGGATTTGTATAAAATGGACCGATTTTATTATGAAAACCTTCATTTAAGAAATCGATTGGGAAGCATTGACTAATCCGGAAACCAAATCCATCCTAGTTAAATTTGCAAGCTTTAAAACCATAAGCATTAAACTGTTAGTAAATTGTAATATTCGTTTTTTCCAAGAGCATCTGGATTTAATCAAATATAGAACCAAATAAATTTTAATAAATCTTCAGTTAAACTTGCTAAAAATACTGCAGGTAAAATTTATTTAAATAGTCAATTTTTGCATAGATATTTTCGACTTGTCGAACTACACAATACATACGCTCTGTCTCAAGTTGGTCCAGTTTATTATGAGAATAGGGTCCTACCTGGTCAATGTTGGCGTCAAAATACAGGAAAAGTTTGGTTCACAATAAATGCCAATTTGTATACTGGGCCAGACAGTGAGTCTGATTGGAGCGTGGCGACACCTATAATAACATGGAGTGCAATGATAGGAGTTGCGACAGCGGCGGTAGGTGGGGGTGCAATGATTTCTGCTGGAATGGCGTCGTCATCTTTGGCAGCGACAGGTGGACTAACGGTATTTAATTAATAATCATATATTTCTAGCAAAATAACTAATAAACCTTAAAATTAAAAGTCGGTGGCAGCAGCGTCGAGCGGCGCAAGTTTTATCTCGATTGGATCCAGCGTCACTCTTGTCAATACCTTTTTGTCAGGTTCAGGTGGCGCCACTCCAGTGGTTTCCGCTGGAGCCGGAGTGGCATCAACAGGGACAGGCATTGCCCTTGAAGTCCTCAAACCTGGCGCCGTCAACATTGTAAATGAGAAATTGTCAACATCATCCGCTGGTTGGTATTTTGGAAGCGATCAACATATTTACGTACGGGGAGGACCTCCATCATCCGATGTAAAAATTGATGGGCTCAAACAAACTATTCAAATTTCAGATTTGGATGTCAATCGAATATACATATCTTCAAACCGGCCTTATGGATTTCAAGTAAAAAAATACGTAAATGATGATGATTAGGGACGATATTAAAAATGTGGTAAAATATCTTCTTACTCGAATAAAGCTATTTAAATTACATTATAATATCTATTAAACATTTAATTAATTTATGTAAGAATTCAATTTTTTTTTCTTCCAATAAAATAAAATATATTGAGTACACTTCTTTCCATTAACAGCTTCAAAATCTCTCATTTTAATTCAGACTCCGAGGTTGTGCACACGTGTGCAATTTGTAATATTTACATATAGCTGGAGATGAGAATTGATAATTTTTTTAAAGGTTGGAAAGTGCCAGGTCATCTCTTCTGGAGCTTCTCAAGTGAGAACAATGAGTGTCCTTCGTAATATTACATATAATAAAGTGGAAGAATTTGAGATTTAGAGATTGTAGGTCGAGAGAGTTTTGTAATACCTATTAATCCAAAGTAGTATATTGTAAATCTAATCCTAAGTCTAATAATAATCACTTTTGATTGTAATTTGCACATGTGAGATGGATTCCAAATTCCAAGAATCAAATATAGATTTCCTTGTATGTACGAGTATTAAGAGCAGCCCTACCTAGAGAATTTTTTAATTAACCTATTGTATTAATTGGAATAAATCAGGGTATGAATCTACCCTAAGATGTAATACGATACTTACAATATTATCCCATCAAATGTACAGGTGTACTGTATTGGTATGTTGATATTGATGATAATGCGTAGATATGACTTAAGGTCAAGTTCAAGATCTTCTTCCTTTACATCCACCTATACGAGTATATCAGTTGCCAATTCAGGTGCGTTATATATCCTTAACATTAGATTTAAGGATAAGTACATCTCCTATACCTAATATCTATAGGTATAGGTAGGTAGTACATTTATACTTAAGAAGATGCAGATTAATGCCAAATCTTTTTTGCTCACTTTAAACGAGTGCAATAAAATAGTTTTAAAGGGGTTGCCAAAAAAATGGTCGAAATGTGATCTTTATTATGTGCAATATTAATGAATTCAAAGCAAACTGGTGTATCGTAATTCGTACATAAACTCGTATGAAAAATGAGGAAGAAACATAATATTTTGATGTACCTTACGGATATCTATTTCCTCATTTAACGTCAAGTTGATGTATCTCCACATCTCAAACTACTACAATAAATACGAGCTTCCTTAATGAATGTCCAGAAATACATTTTGTAATTTATTCTTGGAGTAGTACATTGAAAGTAGGTAATTTAAGACGCTGTCAAGGTCAAATTGGCCAGGTCATGACTCATAACTCTAATAAGGAACAAGTTCAAACAATGAAACCCATTGCAAACTCCATTTCAGCACGACTCGACCCTTACTCCCATTTATTTTTACTTATATAGGTATACCTACAACTTTTATTTATTAATAATTGACTATTTTAAATTGACTGATTGTTCAAAGAATTCAATTGTTTAATTAATATGCCCATATATATAGATACTTCTGACGTATTGTATTTAGGAGAATTTGTCTTAAACTGACCTGGGATATATGCTAATCTTAATTACCTGTACTAGGCTATTTGTTTAAAATTATAGCTCAAAATCGCGAATTTGCGAATGGGTGGAAAGTTACAAAAAAAATTAAAAATTAGGTATTTTTTTTCATTAAAATTATAGCCATTTTAGAGCCTTAGACCAAGATAATATTCTATTAGCTTAAGGCAGACGTGAAATATGCTTTATGAATAAAACATTGAGTCGAGGAAATGAACTTAAATTATAGAGTTAATTCATAGGTTTGAGAACTACTCGGAGTTGCCCTCAAAATTCAAATTGAATTTCTAGACAAAATGCAGGTTGCAAATGTGGTAATTTGTATAATTAAGGTGGAGGAGGATGAAGGTTATGCAATGTGCTATCTGGAATATACTCGTAATTTATAATCTGAACAAAATTCTTGAACTTGAACTTTTTTATCCCCTAAAAAAGTGGGTAAAAAATAGAGCAAACAAATACAGATTGAATTGGATATGTACATTATCAACTGGTAATTTTATATCTTTATTTTTCCTTCTCCAGTCAGCATTCTTAAGCTCATTAGATCCTTAATATTCTTATAGCGCTTTAATGGATGGCAAAAGTCACGTAATGAAAGTGAGTTTAATTGGCTACAGAAAAAAAAGAACTCTCGAGGGGTAGGCTACAACTATTGTAATATGGTACTCATATATGGATTATATGGATAGGTTAGTATGTGAATCTTCTTTAAACTCGTACCATCCATAAGCTCAAGGGGGTTGTTGAAGAAGGCCATCAAGGGTGAGTTTATTTAAACTGCAAACTTGTCCAGAAAAATATCATTCGAGCTGGACAACTGCGTACCCATCGTACTCGTGATTATTTCTTATATAACCCCATTTCCAACCCCTGAAGATGGCAAATGTGAACCAAGGGTTTGACCACGAGGGTCAGGCTGAGGGTACAAAGGGTTCCATGAGTGTCCAACTTGGTGGACTTGAAGAGGGTGACTCAAGGAAGCGGTCTCCAGGTGGTCTATCAAAAGAAAAAGAATTTTACGAGAGGTATAATGGTGGAAGTGAGGAAGTTCGAAGGCCAAGGGACTCTTGGATGGATCAAGAATGGTTCCGGAAATTTGTAGGCGTTGATGACATCAAGTGGAGCCTTTGGAGGGCCCTCACAGCAGGTTTGGACCCTTTAAAAACTCGCAATTTCTTAAGAATTTAATTTATTAAGTCCAATTTTGATTTTCAGAATTTGTTGGGACGCTTTTTCTTGTGTGGATTGGTACAGGGTCCACTCTTTCGGTAATTCTGACTCTCTGACCTTGCTCAAAATGGCCATTTAATTTTTAATTGCATTTTGGATCGTGTTTTAGGGATGGTTTCCGGATCAAAAAGCGGGACAAGTTCAAATCTCGCTAAGTATGCCTCAAATTCATTGATTTTTTGAACCTCAATTCATTTATATTTGATATATTTGATATATTTATAGCTTTCGGTATCGTCGTAATTGTTCTTGTTGCTGTAAGTGGATCTAATAACTAAATTTGCGTTGGAATCCCCTATCTAAACGGTCCAAAACCTTAAAACACCATTGAGGAATGCGGATTAAATTTTTAAAAATGCTTCAAAATCATTTTAAAGCATTTTTGCAATCATTTCGTGCATCCTCAGACTCTGTCCACCTGCAATTAACCGAATATTGTCTGATAAATGCCATAAATGCATCTATTTAGGATTTCCCATGGGTGTGGGCCAGGCTTATCACGCGATTTGGTCACTTTCCCACACATTTTATAATTTCTATTCATTGTTTGAATATCCCTTGCATAAATAATCTATTTCCGCCCGTGTTTTTCAATGTTTTAAATTTAAACCAAGTTCCAACCTTCACATTCCTCAAATCTTTATGAATGCAATTGCGATTTAACCCTTAATTCATGCCGACAATTACCTTAATTTTTTCCAGGCATTTGCACATGTCTCTGGGTCTGTTTTTAATCCAGCACTTACATGCGGGTTGATTGTAAGTCATAAGATCTTTTTATGACCATATTTTATGGCCAAAATTTAATGCGAATGGGCTATTTGAAGGTATCTGGTGACATGAGCGTCCTCAAAGCTATTTTCTACATGATTGCTCAGTTTGTCGGCGGTATTATCGGTTCGGTATTCCTCAAGGTATGCAAGAAGTCCTCGAAATCGCTCATAATTAAAATATTGCTTATTTATCAAAAAAGGCGGTGACACCCCCCGAGGCTGAGGGCAATCTTGGCTCCACATTTGCACATCCGTCTCAAAATGGAGCTCAAGCCATGTTCACGGAGGCTCTAATGACATTTATGCTTATGCTCACAGTCCTTGGGACAACGGACAAGGGGAGGGGACCGGAAGTCCACGGAGCAGCTGCCGGTGCCATCGGATTTGCCGTTTTAGTTTCTCACTTGGCGTTTGTAAGTCCAGGATTTGGCTAAGACTCCTTTAAAAAACATTAAAATGTATTTAATTTGAAAGATTCCAGCCACCGGGGCAAGCCTCAACCCTGCGAGGTCACTGGGGCCTGCCGTATTCTACCATAATAGTAGATTATGGGTAATTTAAATTCAAAATTAATTAAGTCGCAATTTAAATTATTTTTTAAAACTAAAGGTGTATTTCGTGGGCCCAATTCTTGGAGCTGTTGTGGCTGGACTCCTTTACAGATTTGCATTCCGAGCAAAGGATCAAAAGAAGGATTAAATAACATTTAAATTGACCATCTTCCTAATTAGTAATTAGTAATTAGGTTAATTAAGCATTTGTATGTATAGATAATTGAGTAAGGCTGTGATATGTCTTGGGGATTAGTGACAAAATTATTATAGTAATTAATTATCTGTAATTAACCAGAATTTTTAATTGAACTTTAAAGGTAAACCATCTCATTTAAATTGAATAGGTATTAGGTAGGTAATAATATTGTAATAATCAGTATTTCCGGTGAGTTGATTAACCCGGATTAGTGACATAATGACGAGAAATAATTGTAATTCTTTAATTTTAATTGTCGCATTTATCCCCCAAAGAATGAATGTCAGAATTCCCGTTTTTTATAAACTTTCTAAATAAGTTTAATCTAATTATTAATAAGACATTTAATTAATATTATAAGGATTGACAAAGTAGAAGTCTATAATTATCCTTAATGATAAGGATAATTAATTCTAAATATCGGTAGTAATTACAAGTGTCATTTACCCTTAAGCTTTAATAAAAAGCCGGGCAGTGCATCCGATTCAATAAAACAATTGAAATTCAATTATTGAATTCGAATGACATTCATTGACATCGCATTTGAAAATCAAATAAGAATAGGAATAGGAAATAATTAGGATAAACAATTTAGCTGTAATTTATCAAATGTTTTATATTAGGTTAGTAAACCTGTATTATAGTATTGTATTAGCTAATAAGTTAACTTTCATTGAAATTGATTTCCAGCAACGATAAATAAATATAGCGTGCAATTCCACCTGCTTATCGTAATACTAATGAACCATGGGCAATACTACAATATTTTGTATTATATCATAGTTTGATGTACTGCTGATATAATGAAGTTATTAAAAAGTTATGATTAGCCGATGGAGCTCTCGGAAGGACCTGTCAGCCCATTACATGATATTATGACCATGAGCAAAGTCAACGGACTTGCCCAGAATTATTTAAATTTTAAAATTACTCCCCTTCCTTCCGACATCCTCCTTTAGAGTCTGGACTTCAACCAACCGTCAATGACTCGATAATTGACAAGTATATTTTGAGAATCAACTTCCTTAAAAAATACTATTTAAATTCCAGCCATACTACTACTCGTATTCATGTAAAATACATAATATGATATCATCCAATAACCTCAAATTGACCACAAAATCATATACTTATTTACTTGTACCTTGGGGGGTATTGGTCACTTGCTATATGGTAGGGTACTACAATACAAATACATAATTGATTCCAGGAATTGTTTTTGTCAATTAAAGTAGTGTGAGTATATCGTGGAATGATTCATGAATTGAACGCAAATAAACACGTTTAAAACCACAAATCCCTTATCAATCAAGTGTTTTCCCCATATGATCAATATACTCGTATGCAAATGATTTTTAAATTAAATATTAAATAAACATCTTTAGGAATTTAGGATTGCCCTTATAAGGTACTGGTTATACCTATAGCCTATTTCAATAAACGAGGAAATTATATATAATTGTTGGGTCTGACTATCGTCAATCAGCAGTTCAACAATAGGGGGAAGAATGAGTGACTTTGATTAGAAAAATGACCAACCCATCAGGCTATATAATACTCCAGGTTATATTATACATCTTAAAGAATAATATGGCAATATGCCCAATTCCAAATTTACAAGGTCTCCTCACGAGGACCAAAGGTCTTGTCTCAATTAGTCATAATGCATTAGGGGATTGTTTTTGGGATAAACAAAAATGCCGAGTCAAACTGCGTATTTTATCCTATTTACCCCCAGGAAATAAGATGATCCCAAATGAGTTCCCAGAAAAATGTGCCGCCTCAAAATATTAAGGGGCTTCATAAACAACCTCATCTTCAGCACTTTGACCATTAGTACATATACAAGATCCTCCAAATATTGAAGAAAGGAATGCCTTACATTTAAAGATAGATCTGGCCATTCTTTGGGGTACTTGGAGGAACTTGAAGGGTCTTGAAGGGACTTGGAGGGACTCCCCGAGATCCCAGATCCCATGAAACCCTTAAGATCTCAACGGCCTTTTCACTCTCTATAAAAAATGCACCCACACTAGTACATATTTCCCGTTTAGATACAATGTATGCCGTATATATGCGTCTAGTAAGCACATTTGTACTTGTACTTGTATCGTATAGCTGTATTGTATTACAGCATGTATTCGAGTATGGGCAGATCATTGGGGTTCTGACAAGCCCAAAAAGCTCGAGTTCACTCGCTCCTCAAACCTCACTCGTCCACAACCCACCCTTCCAAACACTCCTCCAAGTTCCTCAACTTTTATTTTTGTCCGTTGGACATCTCCAGGTCAGTGTGGTACTTATAAAATAGTGTTTGAGGTCAAAGACTCCGAGAAAAATGGGCAAAAGAGTCGAGGATATTTTTGGGATCCGGGAAATGAAGGAGGAGCGGATGCCACTGATGAAGGCACTTGTCGCAGAGCTCATTGGGACTGCCTTCCTTGTATTTATGGGTAAGATTGACCTCTCCTTGACCTTCCAATCGCTACATTAATTTTTTTACCGATCCTTAAGGATGCGGAGCTGCAGTTGGAGGACTCCGAGAGCGGGGGCAAGCTGATACTCCCCTCACTCCAGCCTTTATTACCCACGTATCTCTCACTTTTGGTTCGTCACTTGACCCTCCGATTTGACCTTTATTTAAACATGTTTCTTGCCTAAACAGGACTTGTCGTAGCGGCAGTGGCTCAGGTAAATACACACCTTTTTAATATAAATATTCCAAACCCGGGGAAATCCTTGTGAGCTTTGTATTTGCACAGATGAGGATCCTATATAGCCGTTAGGACAGGTGTTTTCACACCTAATACATTGTGTATTTACAATTTACATGCTAGGCCGATTGTAAATCTACGATCATATTAAAATAGGTGCAAATAGGATATTAATATGAGGGTGGAATTAATTAAATGTTCACTTTTCCTGGGTATATTTATAAACTTGACTCATTACAAGACGTGGTGGAAAAATAGGGAATTCCTGCCACAATTCTAGCCATAAATGAATGGTAAAAGCATGTCGAATCGGCTTATTTTTAATTACATTGTTAATTGTCATTTCCAACCGACTTCCCAACATCAAAATTGTCAATTAGCCGAGTCTAATTCACTTGATGGGACATCAATGTATATTGTAAGGCTTCCAAAAAGGTGTGTTTTTCATGGGTTTTGCAAAGTATTGTCAATTTCGGCTCCTATAAAATATTATATGCAAATTGGATTGATTGGAATCACCTAAAGGCTTTCACTCTCAACCTCTCAAGTGCAAAATGCTCAAAATCAAGGGCAGATTTGAAAAAAAAAATGCAAATTCTTTCAACTTGTTACACCAGATCATTTTTATCAATCGGATCAATCATTTTTCTGCATATGAAATGAAGTAATATGAAATCATCAGTTGATAAACCACTTTTTTGCACTTTTTGGAAAGGAAATGTACGCCCACAAAGGGGGAGGGTGGCCCTCAGGCTCGAATAATGAAATATTCAAATAAATATGACCGGTTTAAAATATTTTTGAAGGGTCAGGGGAGCTCGGAGGAGTTCTGAGGAGCATGAGAATATTTTGGGGTGCTTGATTTCCGTGATTTCCGGTGGGGTTTGACTTTGATACGGGATTCTGCCTCCCCCGCCACCGGAAAAAGGAAATGATGGTCAGATTATTTCATATCAGATTCAGGGATTACGGATAAATGCCTCTATTTTTTACTTACCAGCCCTAGGAAGCCTGCAATTAAGTGGGCTATTTAAAAATGCATATAATTCAATGATATTGATCAATTAGGGTTAGTCATATATCTCTAGAAAAAGATGGGTGCAAGAGGTGAGCCCCTGAAGTGGTCTTCCTGGCGTTTGAGGATGCTTGAAAAAGGTGTCAACAAATGGCCGAACATAATGGATGATTAATTTAGAGTTCAGAGAAGGTCGAGTGGACTTAATGGACTAATACCTAGGTTGAAATTCAATGAAGAATTGATAGGGAGGGATTTGGAAGCAAAAAAGGTGCTTTTGTATTGTTATAATTGGGTAGGAATGAGTTTACACTTTTTCTTGCGAGTCGACAGTGCTCCAGAGCTAATAAAAAGCATTCCAGGGCTCAAATAAAATACAAAAAGCAACCTTATCGATCAGGAGTAAGCGTGGTGGCCTTGGGCTAGCCAAAGGACCATTTTTTACATAATTCGCGTGTCAAGGAAGGCATCATATGCAAAAACGACTATGGCTGAGATTTATACAAATGTCCCACTGCCTTTTTCGGCGCAAATCGGGCGAATATATGATGTTTTTGTGTATATTATAGATATTCTGGCCTGATAAGTGGAGAAAGATTAATCTGCGCTCATTAATTTCATTGCCAAAAAGAGTACTTGCTTCCAGGCCCATCCCTCCGACCATTGTTGCACTTTAAACTCATGAATTCTTCACTCAAAGTCTTTTAATCGGCCCCCAGACGCTCCCATCTTCTTTCTCTTGAGGCTTTGAGCACATTTAAATCTTCTTATCATTGTTTGAGCTCGAGGTTCTATTTTTAAATGAAGGGAATGTGATACTTTACTTAAGATTGTCCTGAGCTTTAACTTTTAACCATCGAGGATTAAGAGAGCTGTCAAATGGGCATCCCTCGACTCTGTTTGACATTTGATAAGTTGATAACTCACGAGATTTACGATTATATACTCTGTATTTGTGTATTTAAGAGCTTGTGATGAGAGTTCTTGAGCATATTTACACGGGTGATGATCATTTCAAGGCTTCAAAGGTCACCTCGAAAGATGCTGAGGTCAGAGTCTCATTTATGACAAGGCACAAAAAGAATATCGCCATTCAGATTTAATGGTTAAGCACTTCAAGATGAAATCTAATTTTTGTATGGCTTTTTTTTAATAATTTCAGGCAATTGGACACATTTCCGGAGCTCATGTAAGTATTAGAAAATTAGAAATGCCCTCAAAATGATATTTAATATATGATGGAATACGTAGATCAACCCTGCCGTGACCCTTGGGATCCTGGTATCAGGTCAAATGTCCATCCTCAGGTCATTCTTCTACATGGTGGCACAATTTGCCGGTGGTATCATCGGAGCTGCCCTCCTCAAGGTAAATTTAGACATAAAGATTAACTTTATAAGTCAGATTTGATGGAGTGTCGGTCCCTTTTTTTACAAAGCAATTAAAAGCTAATCCTTTTTCAAATATTGTATATACAAATTTGCTAAATCAGTCCATAAAACACTAGCCCTTATCTTGAGCAGTTTAAATTGCGTACTAAATGGTTTCCGGTTTATAATACTATTAATCCTTGATCTGTTTTGGGCTGTTCGGTGGACATCAAAGATCCTCCGCCGCAAAGGAATAAAAAGCGGCTTAAAAACATTGAAATCGTCGAGATTAAATCTGTTGATGGAAGTCAGCCAAATCCACAGTTTTGGGGACTTAAAATTAAAACTTAAATTATAGCTGAATATATCTAATTATATCGGGGGTATTGCAACTCAAGTACAAAGAGTTTAAATGAAAAAATGTGCCGAGGAAAGCGAGAAGGATCTATTTTTAGATTTGATGAGATTTTATTATGGCCATCCGACAAAGACAATGCCCCGGTTGGTATTTTGTATCAAGTACAATATTTCAACTGAAAGCGAATTCCGTGTAATAAAATATTTATCTCAATGCAATGATAAGCAATTTATTGCAACCGACCCTAGATAGTACTATAGCTTATAATTATTTCTATTAGGTCGTCAACTTTTGAATTAGTTCCGTTATGTCCCTCAAAATATGACAGCTCCTCGGAATGTACCCGGAAACGGGCATGTCTGAAGTTGACGGGTTCAACGAGCTAAAAGATAGGGGAAATCCTCATGTCCTCCGAGACACGCGAGGATGCATTATTTAAAAAAAGTTTACGTTATCAAAAGTTCATGCAAAAATTAAAGCGGGATCCGGAATGGGATCCGAAAACAAATTCCCCAATCAGATTTCGGATTGAACTTGATAGTATTATTTCGAACTTATCCGATATCTGATTGATCCGACGGATTTCAGATTCGAGCCCTATCAAAAATGCATCTAAAATTTGTAATTTTTTTTTAGGCAGCAACTCCGACTGACCCAATGCTTTGGTCTCAAGGGCTAGGTGGTAATGGACTTGCTGAGGGCGTGTCACCAGTCCAAGGATTCCTTGTTGAAGCAATGGCCACCTTCCTCCTCGTTTGGGTTGTTTTTGGATGCTGTGACGCTCGAAGGGACGATGGTAAGCCATACCTCGAGGATGCAATGAATAGAATTAATATTTAAAAAATAAAATAGTTAAGGGATCTGTCCCATTGGCCATTGGACTGACTGTTGGAATTTCTCACCTTGTCGCAATTGGATTTACCGGCTGTGGAATTAACCCGTAAATTTGATTTTTATTTAAGAAATTCAGCTAATTAATATTTGTAATTATTTTAGTGCAAGAACCCTTGGACCAGCTGTAATTAATACTGACAATATGCACAATTATTTGTGGCTCTATTTTGTTGGACCATTTTTGGGAGGAGCTTGTGCAGGGTTGCTCTACACCGTCCTCTTCAAAGCACGAGGGACTCCACCCTCGGAGGATTTTTAGGCATTTTTTTGGACAAAAATTAAAACCTTTTTTGACCTTATTTTTGTTGTCTTTTTATCGAATACCAATCTCTCTATATTACATAGCTCTCTTATTGTAAATACCCATGTCTCTCTATATATGATAATCAATTATATTAGATTAATTGCCCACAATATTAAACCAATTATTGTTACGAATTTTTATACTAATCCAAATTACATACATGCCTACTCCTACCCAATTAAATTTATATTCACTATCTATATCCGTATTAGAAGATAATACTTAAATTTTTAGGTAAATTAACATTAAATTTTTATTGAAAAAAGTGCAAAAATAATTTTTTTTAAATAAACCTGCAAAATGTATTTATTTGATAAATTTTTTTTTTTTTTTTAAACTTGAAAGGCCAGTTAACAAGCATTTTTTATTTTAGTTTTATCATTTATCGTATAATTCAGATTTAATAAATTGATATAAAATTTATATATTAAAAAAATCAAATGTGACCGAGTATTATATGTGCAACCTACTATGAATGCAATACGATATATTAACTCCTCCAAAAGCACAAATTAATTATGTATTTAGGATTAATTGAGGATGAGCTCGATTTATATTATCAATATGTATTTTAATTTCTAAAGCATGCCTATATATAATATTAATATAAGAATTTTAAATGAAAAAATAAAAATTATCTGAAAAATGTTTTGAAATTTTGAAATTAATTTCGGATCTTTTTATAGAGTTTATGGGAATTATTACATGGGTTAAAATTAAAATTATTAATCAATCTGGAAATATTACGAACCAATTAAATAAGTCTGTAATACAATACATGAAAATACAAGGTTTTTCCCTGATAATATTAATATGATAATTTGATAAATGATAATAGATGTCTCTGAATCTGCCTATGCGACGCCACTCCATTGGTTCTTTTTCACGTCAGATGGCGCGGAAATAAATTTATTAAAAATATTATCATTGCATTGCATTGTTTTTAATAATATCGAGTCATTCGTTACAAACTTATGAAGTTATGATACTCAAATAATTCATTTTATTGTAAAAAAATGTTACTTATTTAATAATTAAAATAGGGTATATTTTATAATACAGCATCATGCAATTTACAATAGTTATTTAAAATTATTAGATATCACAAGTGTAAAATTTTAAAATCAAACGCAAAAAAGCTATTTGTAGTAATTTTGGAACAGTCTTTTCAAATGCCTCTCATCCTCAGATATCTAAATTAATGGAAGAAATATTATAAGAATTATTAATTAAATCGATTAATCGATTTTATAAGTATACCTTTCTTAAGGGATCATAGATTACATCTCTTTTTCTTCCCGAATAGTTCCGTCATTTCCCTTTTAATTTTGCTCTCAATTAAAAAGTTTTGCCGCCTTTGAATATAGCCAATCTTCCGGGTTGTATTCCTCCCCATCTTGATCCCTACATTACAAAGTAATTATATCAAATCCACAAATACATAAATGACATATTACTACCTGGCTTATGAACGAGGAAAGCATCATCCAGAATAAGAAAGTCATAATTGAGGGCGCATAACATGAACCCATGAGTCATCTTATCCCGGAGTCCTTCCCAGCTTAGTCTCTCGTCATAAAGTGGATCATTTTTAGTCCCAATAAAAAGTGCTTCCCAATTTTTGAATCTCCCTTTCCTCTTGGCTGAATGAAACACGGAAGAATGATTTGCTCTTGAGAAACTCCTTGTCCAACGGACGTACCAAGGTATAAGATGACATTCCGAGCATACATGCTTATGAAATGGGATGGCAGTCTCATTCTGAAGTTGAACAATTAACTCATCCTTATCCCCCGGAAGTTCAATCCCCTCTGCAACCTCAAAGATTGGAAGTACAAACACTTTTGGTGGGAATTTCTTCCGAAGTAGGGCTGGATTGGACTTTATCATCCCAAGAAATCTTGGAATTACCTCCAGGCTTGGGTACAATTCAATATCAGATGCCAGCACCTTCATAAAAGCTAATTTAGATTAAATTATTTCAATTAATTGACATTCAAGTACCCAATATGTCATTGTATTTTGTCTAGCAAGATTCCGAGCCACATTAACTGGATAAAGAAGGCCATGTTGAGTCCGAAATGTCTCCAAATCCTCTCCAAATGCCACCTGATCCTCATCGCAAAGTTCAAGGTCGCCCTCAAGGATTGTAGAATTTTTTAGGACTCCTATAGCAGTGTGGAGATACTTTTTTTCAAAGAATATATGATAAGTGACCCTGTCCTCAAAGTCTAGGTGGGGGTAGCAAGCCTCAAGAGCCCGGATTCGGAGGATAGTCGCTTCTAGGTCAGTCCCAGGTGTGTAAAGTGCCACTGAAATAGGTCCAGACCATCTCTAAAAATTCAAAATTAAATTCTACTTCAATTACAAGGATTTAATACCTCAAGGAGTACTGGAAGATTGTCCAGAAAGCGGTAGTCACCGTGTGTAGAGTATGTGACACTCTCCTCACATGAATAAATCCTATTCCCCCGCATGAAATTCGGTATAAGGACATATTGATCCCGAAATATACACTTTTTGACTGGGATTTGAGGTTGGGCTGAATTGTTTTGGCCTTGGCATTTGAATATAGGGTCCCTCGGAGGAATTGTGGCATTAAAGGACTCGATCCGACAAACTGGAAGCACTTTTTCAAAGTCTACTTGATCATGGATAGGGAAAGAGGAGTCCTCAAGAGGGCTAAGGTTGTCACAGGTGGGGAAATGGAGACGAAGGAGGATCTGCTCCTGAGGGGGAAAGGTGAGGTTGAGGGAGACGAGGAGGAAGTAGATGGTGAGGGTTAGAGTTCCACACCAGATCAGAACTAAACAAAAACAAATTTTTTTAGACCCCATTTGACCTTAAAGACTTCCATTTAAATTGAGCGTGGAATTTTGAAATGCAATTGGCCAAAGTGTAGAATGATTTCTTATGGTCGAGGACTCGAGTTGAACGAAAGATAAGGGAGTTGCAATATAAGCAATTGTGGGTCGATAAAAATTCATCTATCATTTTAATGGAAATTATCGTATATCCTAATAGTATATATGGCATAGTATTAATAGTACAATACTTTGTAGGAATTGAAAGGCTTATATGGGTAATATAAGCCTCCCACAGTCCACTTTGGGCTGATAGTTTTGCTTGGAGTAATTGTGTATCGATTGTGTTTTGATTTGTGCCAAATGTCGAATAATTCGAGCTATTCCTGAACACATTCTGAAATCTACCATTTGGCATGTTCACAGCCTTAAAAACACTCGATTTCCAACACTCTAAGCTCATAAATGTATTGACTTCCGGCTTGGACTTGTCCAGAGCTCACCAGCACCTTTCAACACGTCTCCAATAACCCAATATTTAATACTAGTGGAATAAGTCCAAATTCGACCTTATGGAAAATATATCGTAGAATTAGATTCATTATATCTTATGGAGAACGTTAATAAAAGGATTAAAATTTATGACAAAATTACAGAAATTTATAATGCCTGGATAATGCCTGGAAAATGGCTCGAATATATTATATTTGTGGGTTATAGGTATTAGGGTAGGTACTACAGATATAATTTAATTACGTGCAATGTGTATTATTAATACCAAGTACTTATAATCTGATAAATTATGGCAAGGTACTATATATTCGCTGGCCTTGCAAAACTCTGTGAAGTGTTTGGAGCAATTCCATGTCCAGAATTTGATATTTAACAGTGACTTAAAATACCTTGTGAAGTTACTAAATTTAAATTGGAAATTGGGCATGAATTTTTAGGGTTTATCGACTGACGATGAATGCCATAACGGGCTGCCCTATAAATAAATAATATTTTGGGGGCTGGGGCTAATTGACCAAATATATCGATCTATTTCAATCTAGATATTTCACAAAATGCAATGGAAAAAGTGACATACAAAAATAGTACGTAAATAACAAAATATGTATAGGTGCAAATGTAAATAAAAGTGCACAAGGCCGCTTGGGAGGGTTCGTGGAACTATTACGAAGGCCATATTTGAATACAAGAGGTCAAATTATCCCTTGGGACCCGTTTTCGTAACAATATATGATCTTAAAACGAATATTTTTATTCCTACGCCTTGACTCAATACACATTCATGCGAAATTTGGCCCAAATTCGTTAAGAATTGCGGGAGTTATCGCGTGGATGGACGGGGTAAAGAGCGGTCGGACTCTACAATTGTATAGAGTTCGTTCCCTGACCATCCGCGAGCCCAAAAAAGCATTAATGGGTTAATTTGTTAATAAATGCGGTACCTTTCCGGGTTTGTTTATTCCTCCTCCTTTGATCCATTTCATTGCAAAAAAAAAAACCCGGGAGTAATTAAAAAAATAATATTTATTGATCAAGGATTGTGAGAAACCAGAGTAATGCACCCAAAACCAGTAATACACCCAAATATTCTATGTTACAAATAGCCAATTCTATGCAATTCACTTCCGGATTATGTCAATCGGAACGGATTCGGTGCGATACTGAATTTTGTAGAGTTTTAACGTTTAATTATTTAAAATCCGGAATCCTGGATTTTGTAATCGTATGTAAAAATACAAAAATTGCTGGTTTTTTCTAGCATACGGGAAAACATTTAGAATTTTTTACCCTACCCTGGATTTGCAGTGTGTCAAGATTAATATATATTACCTATACCTATGATTGACGATTTTGCACTAAAAAATATGCATCAGATATTTTTCCAGTGCGGTATTTTAAATATATCGTAGGTACCACTACTAATACATTAGGTAGCAATGGGATATATTGCCAAACTGGATAACATGCAGACCCCGAATTCCACCCATTAGCCCTAAGGATAAGACTTGATAATTATTTAATTAAGTTTGCCCAAAATATCGATTCATTTCATTTGCCCAAAATGCTTACATAAATCCTATACACTCTGGCCTATGCCTATACGATAAATAAAATTTATGAAATCCTCTTTAAAACAATCGATTTAAAATTTAGATTTAGGAAATTTGGTATCATCCGCATCCATTATTATTGTAATATTGAATTTTAGGTATTTATATTAGGTATTTATCGGCCTGATATCGTATTATACAATATATTGTATCAATATCATGTTTTATCCGTATAAGAAATAAGCATAACCTTGTATAAAAATTCTATTATAATATTTATTCAATATACAATATTTACAGATATATTATTATTTATTTATTTCATTATGGCAAAATATAATTGGCAAAAAATATTACAAGGGCCATTCCAATTAAATACAATATTGTAGGTAGCGTAAATACTTGAATATATTTTTGCGAATCTGAAGTTGTATTTTATTTTAAAAGAGGAATTGTTAAGAATAGGGCTCGTCAAATATTGTAGGGCACATAATATTATAGATATAGGGCACATAATTAGAAATGATTTATTTATTTAATATCTAGACTACTTGTAAAAAATGTCAATTGTTGATAATTAAAATATCAAATGATATTCAGCCTCAAACCTGGCTTCACCCGAGGTTATAAAAGGCGTAATCATTCCTGATTAAAAGGACATTTAATTTTTTAAAATCCCCCGTGTTAATAATCGAAAAAAAGACAATCTCTAAATTTAAATTATCTGATATAAAGCAATCAACCAAGCAATCAAAAGTATCAAAAATATAGGAAAAATTGTGGGTTTTTGAGGATTAAAGAGCAACATTTGATTGCATAATTTTTACAAAAAGATTCAATTAATTTAACATTTATTTATTATAATATTTTTTTTGAATTAAGAGGATATAAAAATGAAGAATATCATTGCTTTTAATCTAATATCCGCAATTTTAATATTGGTCAAAGCTGAAGTAATTTTTCATGAATTGGAAGAATTTGCCGAGAATTTCCAAAATTGTTCCATTGAAATATTCTCCCCAAAATCATTTAATTTCTGGGTAATTTCTCAACCATATTCCAATTTTAAAAATACTGCTTATTTTTCAAAATATTTCTATAATTCTTTGCCAATTTCAAGAAAGTGGCTAGGATTTTGCGAGGTCATATGGAATCTCAATGGAATATCGAAATACGATAAGTATTTTATTAAAAATTATAATCAATTTGCTAAAAAGGAACTATATATTTTTGTAAATGCATCAAAAAGGTTATTCGATGAATTATATTATGGATCCTCTGGTATAAATGCAGCCGCAGGGATATATATTCAAAAATATATATTTCTTTTATATTATAACCAAAGTTTAAATCAAAAATCTACCCTGCTCCACCCAATAAATATATTTATAAAAAGATCGGATATTACTTATATCCCACTGAGTTGCTCCCTATCAAAATGTAGACATGAAATAGAGGTTTATAAACATGAATCATTGAAACAATTAGAATTAGATATAATTACCCTCCGGAATGAAGGCGAAATATTTTCCTGGAATAGTATTTTATATGTAGTAGGAGCTCAAAAATCATTTAATAGGGATATTCCAACAAATTTGGAAATTCTGGGAATTATTTTGAAATATTTAAATGGTAGTAAATTTAATATTAATATTTCGGAAAGTCATTCATACGAATTTCAAGAATGGCCAGCATTTGAGATACAAACCCTCAGTAGTAAGGATTATGAAATAAATAGATATTTCGAAGCCACGTTTTTGGGCCAAGATAATCTTGGGAAAAGTTACATAACATGTTCCGCCATCTCTCGGAATCATTTGAATCCCCAATCAATTCTCGACCCTTTTGATCTTGGAACACTAATCTCAACTTGCCTTTCGACATTTTGTTTAATTATTATAATTTATTTTGGAGCCAAGAAAATTCCCGGCAGATGGAGCTTTATTTCACTTGGGATTTGGGCACCACTGTTAGGACAAGATTCAAATATAAGTTCCATTTTAAATAAACGCGCTTTAAAAGCCCTGTTTTTAGCTTGGGGTTTTGGGGCAGGAATTATCCTCTCTAATGGATATAATTCAATTGTTACAACAAACCTTCTAGCACCACTCAAGAGTGGCTTTTACGGGAATATTTCTGAATTTATGATGCGATATTATTCTGTTTATGATTATTATTTTACATCTATTTTCTATTTAATTTCTTATCAGAGAATAAATTATAAATACGTGAAAAATTTAGATCCCAATCTTGAAAAAAGTTATAATGAAACAAATTATGAAACTCTTGAAAAATGCTTTGAAATTTGCAAGGATAGGTTTGACTTGAATAATCTTACCTATTATGAAATTAATCAAATTTGTTTATATAACAAACATGAAATGAAATTCCTTTGTTCTTATTTTATTTATAAATTCAAAGAAACAATATACATAACAAAATTATATTTTGAAACTCATATGAAAGCACTTGAATTATTCGAAAATATTCCCCAAAAAAAAATTTATTTGCATCAATTTCCTCAATGCAAAAATTCATTTCTTATTGCTGATTCAAACAAAATTCAAAGTTTTAAAAACTATTTTGAAAATAATCTCAAAATACAAGTTTCAATTGGGGAGACAAAATTTATGGGTGAACGAAAAGGAATTAAATTATTTAATTTCCCACCTTATTATGTTAAATCCATATTTGACAAGTTTGTCCAAAGTGGAATTCATTATTTCATTGATAATTCCAAAAAGAGTGAAAATTGGAGAAATTATAATTATTTATTTAATTTAAATAATACAAATTCTGGATTTCATCCACAAAAATTACATTCAAATATCCTCTCCCTATTTATTTTATTTCTTATTAGCATTTTTCTTTGCTTGGGATTATTCGTAGGAGAAATATTAAAATTTCATTGGGGAATTATAAAAAATATTTTTTATTTTATTTTTATTTTAAATTATAAAATATTTAGAATATTTTTATTAAATAGTTTAAAATCAAGTCGAGTTTTCCTTTTAAATATAATCATTAATTTAAAACATATTATAAGTAAGAATTAAATGAGTAATAACTTTTATTTAATTTTTTTAGAATTACTTAATTCATTACTAAATAATATTTTTATATATTAATTTATATTAGATTATAGTAATATAATTATTTATGTCTTTAAAATTATAAAATATTATTATTATAATATTATTATTATTATAAAATTAATTAATTAAAAATTTATTTACTTTATTTGTTAAAGTGTTTGACGTGTGTGATGATGGAAATATTGAATGATGGAAATATTTTTGTTTTTGCTGGATAATTAGTAATAATTCCTATGAATATTTTTTAAAATAAGTTATAAATTTAATATTTTACAATATTACGAGCTTTTTAAAGTTATATTATGATTTTTAATATATTAATTTTAAATATCGTATTATCATTGGATCACTACCCTTTCTATTCTATCCTTGTTCTTCTCTTTAAATAAGTATATTTTTTTTAAGATATATAGGTATATTTATTTTCTATTCTTACCTAATAATATTCATGAATTACTTAATATTAAAAGTTTCAATCCATATATTTTTTCATTCAAATAATAATTTTTTTATTTGTTCAATCGATTTTTTATATTAAAAATAAATTAATAAATATATGAAATATTTTATTTTATTGTTTAACCTTTGATTAATATAATAATTATAAATAATTTTTATTTCTTTTAATTAAATTATTTTTTTTTCAACAAAAAATTCCGTAAATTTACTTTCTTCGGATAATGCAATATGATAACATCAGGTCTATTTACAAATACTCTACATACAAATTCCAGCTATTTATAAATAAAGGTCTACATAGGATCAATATCCTCAGGAGGGTTTGTCAAGATCCAATTGATTGGTATTGTTTTGATTTATTTATTAAGTTTCATGGTCAGGGATAATTGAAAGTTTAAACTTTAATTCCTCCGCAGCTCGAGTTTGACGGCACCGCGCGAAAAATCCTGATTTAAATCCACGAGTTTGGCTGGAGGAATAGGAATATTTTGATTTAAAATTAAAATATTGAAAGGCTAAAGCCGAACTCGACCGAAATCTCCGGACCGACAGGTCACAAAACTGACGAACAAGTCAGTTTGCTCTGCGTGGGAATTGTTTTTTTTTCGTGGTGGGGAGGAGCCTTTTTCTTTTTTGCTAAATTTTAAAGCAGCTGATTTTTGAAATTGTAAGTGAAACTGTGAAATTGCAAATTTTGGATTTAACGAGGTTTTAATTTTGTGTTTTTTAAAGGTCTATGGAGGATTTTGTTCCTCAACAAGGGAAGGTCAAGGGGTCTGCTGCTGGAGGAGGCTCTCGAAAGCATAAAGGGAAGGCCGGAGGTCAACACAAAGGTGCCGGGGGGTCAAAAGGTGGTCCTCGGTCCTCCAGGGCTCATCCAAGACATCAACGGAAGTCATCTGATAATGTTGAGGAAGGATCAAGTGAATGCTGTGACCGATTGGCTGAGGTAGACCTTGAGGATTCTGACGAGAGCTCCTCTGGAGAATCCTCCGAGCAAAAAGAGGCACATTTTGATGAAAAACTCATGTCAATTCCTATTGGAATGTGGGATTTGGGTCAATGTGACCCCAAAAAGTGTACGGTAAGTCATTCTTTATAGCGTAAAGGTGCCTATTTTAATTTAAAAATAATTTTTAGGGGCGAAAGCTGGCCAGACACGGCTTGGTGACAATCCTCAAACCTTCCCAGAGATTCGGAGGACTTGTTTTGGATCCATTGGCAAGCCTGGTGGGATTTAAACTCTCAAAATTGTCTTTAAATGGCACTAATCTTGGATTTAATTGCAGATTCTATCTCCAGCTGACAAAGAAATCATTGAGAATGGAGGTTTAGCCGTGATAGATTGTTCTTGGGCGAGGGTTCCTCAAGAGGGTGGTATTCTGAAGCACAAACCGGCTCATGGTCGACTCCTCCCCTTCCTAGTGGCATCAAATCCAGTCAATTATGGAAAACCAATGAAATTGTCATGCGTTGAAGCGATTGGAGCTAGCCTTTACATTTGTGGTAAGTTTGGGTCTATTAATTAACGATAATTCTTAATTAGATTCAATTCTTAAATTCTTTTAGGTCTTAAAGATCAAGCTATGGCCTACCTAAGCAAATTCAAATGGGGGAAGAACTTTATAATTTTAAATGAGGATTTCCTGAATTTATATGCTGGGTGTTCATCTTCTGAGGAAGTGGTCAAAGTCCAGGACGAGACTCTGGAGAGATTACGAGCAGAAAGGGAGAAGGAGAGAGGTATACCTGTCTATTCTATCAATATTTTAATTAATCTATTCCAAAATCCTTTTATTAATTGATTATATTTCAGATAAAATTGATCTACCACCTTCTGCTTCAGAGTCTGAAGAATCGGATGAATGCGAAGGAGGAACTTAGGTCCATTGGAACTTATTATAGAATTAGATTTAAAATCTATTAAAAACGAGCTTAAAAATCACGCTATTTTTACAAAACTGTTTATTTTACAAAGGAATGTTTACTAAATCTATAAATATTTCAAAAGCCCCAAAGAATGAGTGCTATCATTTTGTATTACAATTTACATTTTTTAGAAATCCATAATTAAAATAATTAATTAATTACATATACTAACTAGGAAGTTAATAGTACATTCTTGCAAAATATAGGTATTTCCCTCGGTATATGATATATCGTATAGTACATTGCATACCTTTACATTTAAATAAATTAGCGTTCTAATTATTCAATTAAACATAAGAATATTTCGGTAATTTCAAGTTTTCAACCATTGAGTCCACTCAAGAGCTATTTGGCGCAATCATAATTTCATATCGTAATTAATGAGCGTATATTTAATAAATTAGACACATTTTCAATCAATATACCTAGCTAGCTATATTATTGGCAGTTAAACGCATAATTAGGATTTATTCAAGTTAAACATATCCGGAAGTGAGGACTGACTGCTTTCATTCAGATTCTTTCGGTTCTTGGTCGGAATCTCGAGCTTGGCTTTCTTTATCGGTTTGTTATTACGGATTGGTACCTTTAAAAAAATTAAAACACTATTAAAAAGCCTTTAAAAACTCTTTAGACCTTACCCTTGACTTTCTCTTATTGCTACCCCCTTCAGGAGCCTCTACAGGTGGGCTAATGACATTAAACACAAAATTCCTCGAGTTATTCTTAACGTTGGAGAGCGAGTCTGAGATCTTGGTCATTTCTGCGAGGCGTGTAAGGGCAGGAGTTCCACGAGCGAGGAAAGATCCATGAAACTGCAACAAAATGTACAAAATTATGATTTATTTCAAGTGTTTTAAATAGCAAAACTGTACCTTTGTCTTCTTTTCAGGCGAAAGGAAAAGAGATTGTGAAAAGTTTGTATTGGAATTTGACATTTCATCAAAACTCGGCTTATTCGAAGCCGTAGAAGTGTCAAAAGGCTCCGAATGCGAGATTTGGGGTGGTTTTGAAGAATTTGACATCTCATTAATGCTGAAAAATGACCTAGGCTTACTTTTGGTAGCTTTACTGCCTTTTCCCCTCAGCCCAGAACCTCCAGGCTGAGGATTGGCATTCTTTCCAAACTCCCACACCACCGAATTCTTCATGAGTACCTCCTCCGAGTCAATATCTCTCGATTCTTCATCCTTTTTGAAAAGTTCTTCATTCTCTTTCATCCATTTAAGCTTTTCTGCTTTCTCCAGGAGTCTTTTATTCTCTTCCTCATAGTCTAGGTCATTACCATCAGTCTCATTAAGGCCCCCACCATCATCCCCTACCCAATTATCCAACCCTTTCCAACGAAATACCCTCTCACGACCCTTTCCCCGATCACCCAAATCCCCATCCTCCATAAACATTTCTTGAAGGAGCTCAACCTCCCTTCGATCATCATTCAGGACTTGTTTTAAATGTGCTCGGCCCACTTGATTCCTCAGCTCATCCTCATCAATGACCTCTTGATCACCCTCCTCCTCTTCAAGGTCATCTAGTCCACGCTCATCCTCATCATCTGACCCTACCTCTGAACCTGAGAGCTCTGCTTCCGCTTCAATAAATTCTTTCCTTAGACCTCCACCTTTTGAAAACAATCCCATATCTTTTCGTTGTACTTCTTGATGGTCTTCGTCATCTTCATCCTCATCTTCTTCGTGCACAGCAAAGCCTAGGCTCGTATTTAGACCTGGATTAGCCTTGAAAAGACCAGTCACATCACCCTCATCATCCTCATCTGAAATATATTCAAAGGAAATGAATTTAAATGAGTTTTTATGCACTTTTTCAATAAAAACTCACCGTTAAACTCTAAAATCCGCTTCCTACGCACTGTAGTCGGCTTATTCGGTGGGGGAGTGGCATCATACATGATGTTAGAAGACTCCTTATGGTCCATGGGGGATACAGTCTTATCCTCCTCAGTCTCAATCTCATTTCCATCCATTTTAATAGGAGTTATAACCTCAGACCGTTGAGATTCGGTGAATTCCGAGGCGGAAGACTCAAAAATCTTGATTTTAGACACTTCTGAACC
>JAAZTK010000088.1:0-31703 GCA_036507255.1 Megalothorax incertus | reverse complement strand
TATTATCAATAAGCACTTGGCTTTAGGTGGGGGGGGGGGACCGCAAATTGGAGTTGTGGGCTATCCAGGGTTGTTGGCGAGTGTTTAAGGAAGCGGCTCCATTAAGACATGTACAATGTCAGAGCATTAGCCTAATGGAAGTCCCTCGTACCGATCCACACCCCCTCGCCTCTACAAACAATGGGCTTTGAGTTAAAAGGCCAAATTAAATGCTTCGAGACTCTCCCTCCCTCTCTTTACTGCGAATGCAGATAGGGAAGGAAGTGCATTAAGAGAGCTGCTTTATTAAAAGCAGTTCTCCGGATGAATTATTATTCTCTGCTCCGTGTACAGAGTTACAACGTCGACCCTTATCGGGAGGAGAAGGAGGCACACACACACACATTCTCTCTAAACTCTTTAAAATACAATGAGTAAACAGTTTGAGATTGCCATCTGAGACTCAAGAGTGTATTGGCCAGGTATATACATGGATTGGCGTATTTGCTGCAGTTAGTTGCATGTGCTCCAACACTTTCTCCACCCTTATCTTGAGGATTATTTATTAGAGTAAAGGCATGCAAGTCATTTGCATGCGAATGGAGCTAGCCTACCCCTGACTCGAGGGCTGTCCGATAAATAAACTTAATTGACCTCAGTTTAATCAGCTGCTCTTAAACTCAAGAATTTACTATACATATTATGCAAGTAGGTACATACTTGAATTGTATCTCTATTAGGTATACGCCCAAAATAGCTTACTACTACTACTACTTACTCGAAAACATTTACGGACTAGAGTGGAAATCCTGTAAACACTCGCGGGAGCTGAGTTGAACATATTTGCCAATGGTTGTACAATGAACTTTCCTTTAGCTTATAATACTAGTGCTATTAGGTGTGCTTGTTCATTTAATGCCTTCATCCACCTAGTCCCATCAATTCGACCTTTCGCGGTGTGGGATTTATTATTTGAACTTGCTCGAGAGCACATAGTAGTAGACGAGTATGTGTATATGTGTGTTTTGCTTTATGTGATCAGTATTCAGGTGGGCAGACGGAGTTGAACTAGGGCCTCCAAGGAGGAGAGCAAAGTCGCGGGGGGACTCGGCGAACAAAAACTTTGCAACTTTTCCCCCTCAACTCGAATGATTCATCGTGTTTTTTCTTTTCCTCAAAACCATTAAATTCACTTTTTCCGCCGATTTCTTCCTCTCCCCCAGCAAAATTCAACTCCCCATATGATTGACCCCATCTATTATTATGTCTTATCTCGAAAATTATGCTAATTGAACTGGAGAAAATACGGTGTTTGATACCTATGTATATTATGCTGATACGAGAACTAAGGTAGTAGTAGTAGTCCCACATATATGTGGCATACCCACTACCCAGGCATCGGGGGCTTTCTATTCTATTAGCACATGGACTTTCTCCTATAAAATATTCAAGGAACCGTATGAGTTTATGAGTTTATCCGTGTTCTCGAGAGTAAATCATAGAAAGAGGGAGAGAGAGAGAGAGAAAGATCGGAATAGCTGGGTCTCAACCTGGATATTTTAATATATAAGCTCTGAGTGTGTAGTACTCATTTCAAGTAATAAAAGGAGCGGATTTGGCAATAAATCCTGATAATATGTATAGGGAGTAGTAGTAGTAGTACATAGATTAAAATCTTGAAAATTGTGCTTCCAAGAAGCTATGTATACAACATTAATGCAATCAATCTCAATTGCATATGTTGGAGAAGTTATTTGGAATTTGTACTACCTAAAGATATATTATTTTATATTTCCGCTCAGGTGGATCAGAATTGAGGAACCCGCTAATAGTTGGTGCTAATTTGTAAATATGGCTGTGGTGATAGCATAAAATGCATTTAGGAGGAATAAATTGCATTATAATTCTGAGCTAAAGCAGTATGATTCTATTAGATTATCCAATGATAAAAAGCCCCCACATTCACATAAATATATAGTAAAAACATACCCTACTTACCGAATACATAATAAACATTTAACTGGAATATTTTTAAATGTTTCAAAACTCGAAAGATATGCATTGTATTTTACCTGCAAATTTGATTGGAAAGTGTCTAACTCTTTGGATACGATCCTGCTTTTTGTATAATGAGACCATGGTCCCTTCCGGAGTCCATCCCTACGGAGGAGGCGACGGAAATTGCTCTGAATTTAATTAATTTGTCCCTGGCTCTGGCAAACAATTCGCCCATTTAAAGATTTCCACTTTTCCCCTCGTATATCCTTTTGTAATAATAGCATTGGGGAATGCAAACAGTAGGGGGCAAAGAGCAAGCTAACAAATAAGAGCATGCGACTAGAGGCCCCCTGAATATTCACTTTTTAAATGCCCTTCCCCGATCGATTGTGCAAATAATTTTTTTTATGAAAATGTGCTCTTTGTACGCTGTCTTTTGGCATCTGCTACACAATGCATTATATCTATCTTGTGCTACAGTGTACTACACTTGTACAGAGTAACACAAGGAATAAATACTTTGTATTTACTTTATGCGATCATTATTCAGGTAGAAAAGCTGGTTGAAGAACAGAGCCTTCAAGACAAAATATTACCTATTATAGTCGATACAATTACTTATTACAATATGCAGTATATATAAACAACTATTTATTCAATAGCTTCTGTCTTCTCATTTGCACAAGACACAGAAATAAAGATTAATAAGGATTTTTGGTAGATTTTTAGGATTTTACAAAATGTAGAGAGGGGGATTAAGGCAAATGTTATGTATGCGGAAAAAGTCGTTAGTTTACACGTGTAAAATAATTAAATTCTTGACATTTTAAAGAATTATTTGCTCATTTTGGATAATAAGGGGGAAAGGGAAGATATTTTATTTTTTAAAATTTGATTTATAATATTTTAATCCATATTTTTTTCTAGAATTATCTGTATTAATACTGATATATCGTACACATATACTGATATTGTAGCATATGTGGGTATTCTATTAGAAAGGAATTATAACAAAATAATATGATTTGAGAGTAAATTCCAAAGAGGTTTAAATTCTCAGAAATAATACAAAGCTAGCTCTGCGTTCCCATTTCACCCACTCCTGTCCCATTGAATCGCATTCATCCGAAGTGAAAGCAAATTGTTTTCTTTGCTTTGTCTCATTTTTAATATTCGCCATCGCTGGCGCCCCAATTTATGGCGCAAAACTTTGCCCAGCTGCATTCTCCTCACCAGCCTCTTTGTCCGATCCTCATTCTTTGGCCATCACCAGCCCCAGAGCCCCGTCCTCCTCTCATCACCATTGTCGGATTTAATTCCTTATCTCGGGCTCGCATTCCTCAAAAGGAATTCCATTTCCCAAAGATCTGTTGTTCCGATTCCTCATAATACAGACAGTACGATATGACTTTGAGTACGGCCTCCACCGACGTCGTTCCGTGGGAGCAATAATTAAGGGAGGCGATGCTTCTTCCGTGGAGGATGGAGGGCCAGTATTCGAGGAGTCGGCGATTAGGGTGGAATAAAAAGACTCTTCCCCGTATATAAATCACCGCCGAAACTGTATGGTAAAGAAGGTGGATCGGGACTTTTATAAAATGTAAATGTATTAAGAAAAAGTGGATGGGGAAAAGTTTTCATTCGAGTTTTGGCATGTCTCGAATCTGCAGCACTCATCCCATCCTATGTAGTAGTTACTAGAGTACCTATAGCTTACCTACATAGGTATTACATGTAGTAGTTATTAGTGCTACAAATATAATATGATATGTATTTCGTATGCAAGACGCATAAAGGTATTAGCCCACTTGGATTTAAGACTTGCAAATGTGCTCTCCGGATTTAACTTGGTGTTTATGTACCAATGCTCGGCAAAGTCGGCATAAAACTCTAATTTGGCTCTGTACGTAAAATCTTTCCAACGCATGTCAACCCATTTTTCCATCTTTACTACTACTCTTTCCAGCCAGAAAAAGATTCAACTTGTAATGAATTCAAATCTCAAATGCCCTCCCCTTGATTAAATCCATTTTCATCTCTACCTCCGCATACACCACCCCCCTTTCTTCCTCCCCTCTTAATTGCAATCCCCCTGTTTTGAAACTATCGCTTTTAATTTTGCTACTCTTTAGGGAACCAAGATCCTCTTTCAGTGGAGAAAGGGAGAGAAATTTTGATAGATATATCAGAATCTGTATATATCACTTGAGGGTTTTAGGTTTCCGTACATTTTCATCAAGCTCCAATCCTTAAAAGTTAAAAGCGTAGCCAAACCTAAAAATTTGCATACAAATCCTAAATTGAGCAAAGAAATATGCAATCTTTTTCTTGTGGAACAACTCCTCTTTTTTGAACCCGTAATTTGTTTTTTTGTGTGTGGAAGATTTGGCGTATTCTTTCCGAGTTGGCGTGTGATGGTTTTTTGGCTCCTAAACTAATATGCGACATTTTATTAGGAATGGTGATTTTAAAATCCCATTCGAGAGCCACAAGTAGAGGACCATTTCCGTCCCTTCACAGCCCTAATGCATCGTCCTCAGGAGGAACCTGATTTATTGTTATGGGCCCTATTCCATATTCACTCTCTATCCCGGCTATTCATATGAATTTTGGCTTCGAAATTGGCTAATGTTTTCACTCGCGATTTTAAAAGTGTTTTTGAGCACCTTTTGATTTCCAGAAATGACCTTTTGTCACTTTAATTTATCTACAGTATGCCCCTTTACAGATATACCTATCTCTATATTTTGTAGTACTACAATAGATACGAGCATTTTTAAACACAAATTATGAATGGATTTCACATTCTATTAATATTTCCATTAAATGTGTATGCGTAAGTAAAAGGGCCAGGCCAAACTTTCTATGAAATGTTTTGATCTTTATAGAGAGGGACCTAACTGCCAATTGCTCCCCATTAACAATTCCCTGAAATTCCCGAGCCATGTTGTGTACGCGTCCCACGTTGTCCCCGATATTTGATATGTACATATTATTTGGATGGAGGAGAAAGTTGAGGGGAAAGGCATTGCAAATTCGAGACGGCTGTTTGAGGCAATATGGCCCGGATTGTAAGCCCCCGCCATCCACATCCAAGATCCCATCTCTTTCCATCTTTATTATTATTATTACCCAGCCTTGCATACTTCAAGTATTTTAGTAGTATTATACAATACCTATATGGTAGTACTACTGATATATTCACTATACACACACAAGTTCCTTAATGAATATTGCATTAAGAATTCCATTCCAGTTTTTGGCTTAGAAACACTATTGGATGAATCTGGGCATCATTTCGACTCCTATCCACTCTTTATATATTGGCCACATGCTAATTTATATCCGAGAAATGCAAAGATGTGCTCTGTAAATGTCCCTTTAAAGCGTACTTGTATTGTACTACACTCCTAAGTTACACACACACATTAGGGCCATGCTATACGAGGATCATAGATCTGGATCACAAATGTAGGAATTTGCACCTGTGACAGCCCCATATGTGGTAATCTACAGATATAGATATATGGGTATTTCTTTATGAAAACAAGACAGCCCATTGAATTTTAAGTTTTTAAATTATGCCATTTTTTGTTGTTTTTTGCAATCTGGAATTTTGCATTTCTACAAGTATAAAGAAAAGGGATAGGCAGAGGAATCTAAAAAAGAATCGAGAGTAAATTCCATGCTTCGAATGATAAGTCCTTTATTAAATGTGCAATGAGTAACCTCAGGTCTCAGTCTGTACTCGGCTCTAGCGCGAGATCTCTTCTTTTTTCTCTTAATATTCTAATCCAAGACCCGGCTGGCTTATTTAAAACATCCAATTCACTCCTTATGTACCGTTTTGGCATTCCAGACCTAGCCCATCTAAAATACACACACACACAAACCGAGCACAATAGAGGAATATAATATGGACGAGTATTCCCCAAAGAAGGAAACACTAAACAAACGGACCTTTATATTGCATTCTATCTGTATATCTTTATAAATTCAATATATTTTTTTTTTAAATTGCAGAATATCCATTTTAAAATATCGCTACACATTTTGCGAGAAATATACTATTTTAATTTTTTTTAAATTGACCCTTTAAAACTTGGAATTCCGACTTTCAATATTTTCCCCCCAAAAGTCCTCTCTTTTTGATTTAATTTACTTCCTCCCCCCATTCCATTCCTCACACATTCAGGAAATGGGTTAGGAATCTGGAATCTTGAGAAGCAAAGAGGGAAGACTGGGCTTCGGATTTGAATATGAAAGGGTTAGGAAGGATTGGATTTTTCTCCAAATAATAAACGGCTCGCTTCTTCAACTTGTACGTAGTAGTACTATTATTAAGGTCGCGAGTTCTAATATTCAGTGAACTCAAGTTTGATTTTGATTAAAATCAGCTCATTCTCCCCCCGAAATGCCTAATATCATGTGAAACGAGTGACAGGGAATCTCATCAGTAAAAAATCCATTTTGTTGCTGTTGAATTCTTCGCAGGATAACTCGTTATTTAAATTCGGGTTTACTTGTACTAGGATAAAATCTAAAAGTAGGTCCCGATGCTTAAAATTTTCATAAATCGGATTATTTACTCACGGGTTCATCTGGCTAATGAGAAATTATCGAAACCGCCTCATTAGCCATTGATCCAACTGGTGCATAACTTATTGCAAATAAGGATTCCGGGATAAATGTGGATATGAATTAATTTATGTTTGTATAGGATTTGCTCAGTTTGGGGCAGGAAGGGAGGAGGAGTATATATTCAACAGCGAGCTTTTCAAATAGTATATTATTATGAGATAGCGGATATAAAATCCCTATGCAAATGAGAATTATATAAGGATTATATCTGGCTCATTATCTCAGCCTCTACCGATAGCGGCCCGCCGTGTCCGCTACTGAGGGGAGAGGGAGCGGAAATTAAATCAATCTCCAGCGGGTTGTGTGTGTCTTGAAAATATGTTGTACTTCTCGGGAGAAGAAGAGAGAAGAGAGGATTTGAGAGGATAGAGACGAGAGTGTGTTGGTGCAATGCAGAAGGCCTGGTTGCATCGGGCGTCATGTGTTTGCGCGGTTTTTGCACGCGAGCAAGCTGGGCGGGCATTTATTTTCATTTGGCGGTGAGTGGGAGATGGATGGAGGGTTTTTGCATCTCATCTTTTGAGGCACAGCTAGGGGCTCTCCCAGCCACTTGTTCTCCCGTCGAGCATACGCATATGTACTCTCTCTCCTCCGGCAATTTATTAGCTTGGAAAACTTGCCCAAGCTCTTGGAAATATTTAATGGCGCTCCGAACAAATAAAAATTGCTTACATTATCACAAGGACATGCATTACGCTGAGCTGGTTAATGCTCGATATAATTCTTCAGATTTGCTCTCAGCAAGTTGAGCAAGTTCAACTACAATTGCTATTCTTAACAAAGATTAAGCCCATATGATTGTACTTTCACCATTCCTACTTTCTCCACTTATAATATCAGTAGTAGCGCAAGTGAACATTTAATCCAATGAACTAATATGAATTTATAAGATATTGGTATGTCTTGAGTTTTGCGAATTATTAAGATCATTTCAACTGAACTTCAAAAAAACTTTTAATTTAGATTTTAGGATAGCGAGGGCAATTAGAAATATTTTACGCCACGTTTTAGGGAAGTCGGTTATTTTACATTTTACAAATTACGATAATGCAAAAAAATCTCGAATTGGTTCAAAATTCAAATCGTAGTAGCACTATTGTACAATCAAATGCTAACATTGCCTCAAGATCTTGGCTTTAGATTAACTTTTCATTTGGGTATATTCTGCTATAGTCTAGATTGGGCTGCCGGAAGTTGGGATTTGCTGGTATTTGTTGATTGTAGACTTTAAAGATAGGGAATTGCAGATGAATTGGCTCGTGTTGAGCCAGGCAATAAATCTCTTCTTTTTCCGATTTTTTTAGCGATGTCCTTCTATTCGAATTACATATGGTAGTAGTAGTATATACCCTTTTATTTTGGCATTATCCGTATGTCTATCCTCCTTTCAAATTCCTTATCAAAAAAATGGCAACCTATTATGAGGGGATAATGGGGCCGGGCCGTGATGAAAATCTCTAGATTTGATTTCTGATCAAAATATTTTTTTTCTCTCCTCTCTCTTTAGAACAAAGGATGGGAACTAGTACCTCCCGCTCCTGAATCTCTCCAACTGAGCTCAATGGGCGACAACGGAGCGCGGATGTGGCTGCTGTGGCTCCTCCTTTGGGGGGCCACTGTACAAGGGGATGATGAAGGGGATTGGACCTTGAAATGCCCACAAAAATGTAGATGTACATGGGCAAGTGGGAAAAAGATGGCATCTTGCAATGATGTGGGCTATACTTCAATTCCTCAAGGGCTAAGCTCAGAAGTGCAAGTGCTTGACCTTTCGGGTAACTCCATATCGGCGCTTACCAAAGACGCTTTCCGAGCAGAGGGGCTCGTCAACCTACAGAAATTATATATGAGAGGCTGTGGGATTGAGAGTATTAATCGAGATGCATTCCGTGAACTCAAAATCCTCATAGAGTTACATTTAGATGATAACCGCCTCAATTCACTTACAATGGAGACCTTTGAAACAAATGAGCGACTCCGTGAACTCTATCTACGTGGCAATCCCCTTCGGTCCCTTCAAGGAACTGCCTTCCCCCCATTAAATTATCTTACCCTTCTTGATTTCTCTGATTGCCAATTTACAAACCTCCCGCGACGCACTTTTGAGCGCCTCACCAATCTAGAAACTCTCTACCTCGCTGGAAATCAATTTGTCTACCTCTCTGAAGAGTTATTTAAGCCCCTCACAAAGCTCAAATCCCTCTACCTAAGAAATAACCCATGGTCAGTTGAACTTTTGTTTTTAAAAATTTTCAAATAGAAGAATTTACAAATAAACTTTTTTTTAAAAATAAAGGAAATGCGATTGTCGCCTCAAATCCTTCCGGGATTGGGTAATTAGTCGAAAATTGTACCAAACCACAATGGTGAGTATTTGTCAAATATTTTGGCGTGAGTATGAATACGGATTTTAATGTTATGAAATGAAACATTATAATTCGAATTTCAGTGCACTGAACCAGCTCGAATGTCAAATTTGAAATGGGACCAAGCCATTTCCAGTGATTTTGCATGTAGACCCGAGATTGTAACCCTACAAGTAAGTATTTAAAAAGAGAAATAGCCATATCTATTACATCATTTATGACATGCATTTGTTAACTTGTAATATAATGCAGATTCAAGGACAACGTCAGGCTGCGGAGGATCTAGTAGTGTATGGAGATGTAAGAATTATGTAGTACTATATTCATTGTAGTAGTACCTACTTAAAATTTTATTTATCAAATTATCATATTAGGTACCTAATAATACCTATAATTTTAGTTTGCTTGTCACCCCTAATCTTCCCTATAAATCACTTGCAGTATCTTTGATTAAAATTTTAATTTTTTTAGGTTGGACGAGATATCACTCTTGGTAAATATTCAAGGGGTAATTGATTCGAGTACTAATTATAAACTTTTCCTATAAATGTAGAGTGCATGGTAAGGTCTGACCCACCTCCAGAAGCAAACTGGGTGCGAGATGGGCAAATATTGGCCAATAACTCGCGTAACCCCGACAAAATGTACCTGGTAGGTCATATATGTCATCTTAAATGCCTCATGAATCAATAAATAAAGAGTTAATTTATGAATACAAGGAAAATTTTTAAATCATTTTCCCCAGGTCCATTCTGGAGGTCAAGAGAATGAGAGATGGGTCAATTTGACAATAGTTAGGTCAGAGACGGAGGATGCTGGAGAATATACTTGCGTGGGTCGAAACTTAGGAGGGATGGTTGAGAAAAATCTTACATTAATGTTCCAAGATGTGCCTTCAGGTTATTTTCCTACATACATATACAATTTATATTCATATATGAATAAAACTTTAGCCCTAAACAGCAATATTCATGTATTATTGTTAAAATATTAGGAGCTGGAGTGGGGATGGGTACAGGAGGACCTTATCGCTCTCTTGCCTTCAGCCACCCCTGGTTGTGGGTCATTATAGGAGTTGGGGTGGCCCTTTTATCAATTACCTCTGCCATCCTTCTCGTCTGTTTCTGTACTCGGAGAAGACGGGTGAAAACAGCTAGAGCACAGGACATAAAGGTAGTTTTATCGTAAAAATTATATCCGTATTCGGTGCTTTTGTTTCTTCCCCCGTCAAACAATAACAGCAAATTCCGCCTTTTGCTTCCCCCCCCCCCCCTCCTTCTTCCTCTCTCTCTCTCAGAGAGTCCTTAATCCAGAACATTTTCTTTATGTTTTCTCTGACCTTTTTTTCTCCGCCTCTATGCTTCTGAAAATATTGGTTTTTTGGGGGTAAGCGTGCTACTCGTAGTATTATAGACATAAATGAAATGGGTTTCTTCTCCGAAACTTGGTTCGTGCCCTTGACGTAGAAACGCATTTTATTTCCTTCCGCGATTCACTTGCGTGCATTCTCTGCACTCCCCCTGCATGCAAACCCCTCTGTATACTGATCCGAATTAATATGAGTTCATGATGAGAAAATAATAAGGCATTATGGTGGATGTAGTAGGAAGAGGAGAAAGGAGAAGGGGGTTTCAACTCCCGAGTAATGAAGCCGCCTTCTCCTTCATTAATCCTCGGCGGGGAGCTGCAATATACCCCATTCGGAAAGACCAAGTTTACCTCTTGCTTCTTAATAAGAAAGGGCTTCGAGGATATTCAAGGATTAAATAGGGAGAGATAAGAAGGGGAGTCGTGTCGTGTGGCGGCGCCGTGACAGGATAATGAAGCCCCCCTGATTGATGAAAACATTTGAATGGGTTAAAATAGAGCAAAAAGTAATAAAAGACCTTGCTGTGTAAGCTCCCCCCCCCCTCGGTTAAATACCCCTAAAGAAATCATAAACTCTTCATTTCTCTTTCTTTTTCAGTGTAACTAATACGAGTCTGAATAAAATTTTCGAATTCTCCTTGAACTCTTTTTATTTGTGGTGGCTCGGACGGCCTTAATTTGATTATACGCCCAATTAGGTCCTAGCACGAGCAGGTTTATGATAATTGCAATGACACCCCTTAAGCCTTTATGCAAATTTGTGTTAATTTATGCTGCCTATTTTCAAATTCTGATTCTCAAAGGTTAGGTACACTGTGATTTTTGTGCTTTCTCTCTATTCGCGGGTACAGTGAGAGCTTTGGGCTATTCTATTTCAGGCGGAGAGTAAGCTGAATGGTTCGGTAGCAGGATATACAGAATGTCCGACACATGTTGGCAGTGGAGTATGTCCTGGAGGTCGCCAACAAGGACTCCAAAGTGTTATAACACTCAGTGATGAGTCAAAGTTGTGTCAAGGGGGGCCTGGTCCTTCTCATACGTTGGCTCTCCTCAAGCAACAACAATCACAGTGTCTTGGTGAATGTCAGGGCCTAGCCAAGGGATCCTTTCCTCCCTTTTCAGAGACTGATTTTGAGCTATCCCATCTCGACCACTTTCAGCAACCACCTCACTCACAATTTCCTCCACTGCCACAGTTTCCCACTTTTGAGTATCCTCACTTTTTGGATGAACATCTGATTTGCAATGCTCGTTTCCGAGGAGGATGGTCCATACTCTGCTCTTCCTCCTCCTCCCATGGTCAAATCTATTCAAACTCAGACCTCTCAGTTTTAGTGTATTATACTATCTACTACTATAAAGTGAAAGTTGGGAGTGTGTGTGTGCGGAATCAAAACATTAACGCTTAAACACTACTACTTTTCTTAATCTCTCGATCTTTGACTTGAAAGTCCCACCGAGAGCCACTCGCAAATTGTAATAAAACTAATTAAAAATGTACAATCGAATAATGTGCTTAATTAAATACTACTTACAGAATACTACTTACATAATACTCGACCATATCTCTATACTATATAACTATATTACACAGGTACTCCTACTATGATAGAATACTTATTTGAATAGCTTTTCTACTAATCCTAAGTACTTGTATTTAAATACAACTAACATTTCTGCTTGATCTGGGCCTTTTTTCTCTTTCTCTCTCTCTCCTCTCTCTGTATATATATACTATATATATAATTGATCCTCTTTTCGCTTTCGTCGAATTCTCCCCCCAAAAAATTAATTAACAAGCCCATGCTACTACTACTATCATACATACTTACTGCAAGACATATCGGGAATGGAGATGGACAGATTTTTCACCCAGTATCCTTTTTACAGGAGAGCAATCAGTCGCGAGAAAACAACTCTAGAATCCGGGCTCACTGGTAATGATGATCGGGGGCAGGAAGTGGACACGCCTCTTTTAGCAAAGGAGAATTTCCGCCCAGAGATCCGGGCTCTAAATAATACTAGTTCTGGTAATGATGGTGGCTCAGATTACCCTGACCTCCTTGACCTACCTCGCCGACCACATGAATCCCCTGCTGGTTCTTCCGCCTCCACCCTCCCTGATCCCACACGGTTTGTCCATCCTCAACAATTGAATCCAGCTAATCTTGCGACTATGGCCTATTTGGATGAGAATGAACAACTCTACCATATGCCCGTACACAGAGGCCACTACGGATATCGCCCTCTTGGAGGCCGGCCTATCTCACCCTTTGGCACAGGATGTTCTGTGGCTTCATACACCTCAGAACCCGCAGTTATTGTTCCTCCCGCTCATAGACCTGGTTATGTCACATTACCACGACGCCCTCGAGTTCCTTCTTGGTCTCCTCCTGGATATAATACTAGTGTATGTGGAACTCCAATCTATGGAACAACCCCCGGAGTTGTTAAGGTCCACCCAAAGTATGACAACCTCGGCCCGCGAACAACAGCAGATGGATCTTCGGTACTGAGTCTTAATAAATGTGGGGATGGAGAGACGCCTACAAGCTCTCGAGCTCAATCACTCAGAGGAACCCCAATCCCAGGAAATTATGGACTCCCACTTAACCATTTTACATTTGAACCCATCTATGAAGTGGAGGGATCTGGGGGAGATCCTCTTACTACTTTGCCACGCTCTTGGAGACCTGGAGTGCCTGTCATGGTTCAAAAGAAAGTACCCCCAAAGCCTCCACCAAAGCCCAGGCCTAAACCTTCCACCAGCAACATGTCCCCTTCGCCCCTTGAATCCATTCCATCTGAAGATATGGAATCCGAGACTCTGTCAATAAAGGAAAAAAAGGAGGAAGAAGAGAAAGACAATTCCAATAAAATTATTGTTATACCTCCTTCAGAGGGTGAAAGTAATAAAGCGGAGGAACCAAAAAAAATAAATGGGGATTCTGGAAATGAGATAGAAGATGAGGGAAAAGAGGGTGTCGACGAGGTTAAAATAGTGGTTAAAGTAAAGGAGGATGGTAAAGCAACAGAGGTTGACGATGGGACGGAAGTCTGAAATTCATGAATAACCAATTTGTGATCCCTGAGTCATATAATATATCGCATTTAATATACTATTCCTTTAATATACAATAGGTACTACTATTTTATAGATTACAACTTAGGATTAGTCTACAATATTGTATCGTATTACTACATGTTATAATATCCAATTTAAACAAATCTCCTAATACCCAAATTGACGAAATACGAATTGCAGATATTTATTTTTTGTAATTCTTCTAATACTTTACATTATTTAATGAATATATTTTTTACATGCATATTGTATTTTTATTCAATTGCAAACTTGAAATACAATACCTACTACTATCTTTACTTATATTGGAGATATGCTTAAACTACAGTGTGTAACTATTGTTAAATGTATCTTAAATTTATTTACAGATATTTCTTGCTATACTCATGTAATTGTAATTTCCCTGAACATAAATATCTAATTGTATTATTTATTGTATTGTATTTATTAAAATATCTAATTGTTTCTTATATTCTTCATTTTTTGTGAATATATACTAGGTACATATTATACAATATTGTAGTACAATACTACATCATGGATATATCTATTTTATAATGTTTTTGTAAAGTTCCAGCCAAAATAGCATTTAATTAAATAGAGATCTGATCCTCGTTTTTGGATTTGATTGATTCCATATTTTTCAATACAATTCTATTTATTTCAATATCTCCTATTAAAAGTAAGGTAGTTAATTGAATATTTCCGAGAATTATGCGAATGGGATTCCTAGTCCCCGATTAATTCTCCTAATATATGATTTTAATTACAATGCAGCAAGCAAGCTAGAATTGCTTTTGTAAAGTTGGGAGGTGTTAACTTTCCCAAATAGTTATGTTTGAATCTCAAAAATACTTCTAATGTAATTACACATGGGGAATTTCCATTGGAGATTTTATAAGCCAGGGCATAGTTCGACGAGAAGCTTCCTCTCAAAATCTCAGTTTTTGAAATCTGCAGACATATTTACATAAAGTCAAATGCTAGACTTCTAGAATTGTAAGGTTGGGAGATATTAATTTGCACCAATAATTACGTTTGGAATCCCAAATATTGTTCTAAGTAATAGTGAAATGATAGAGGGAATTTCCATTGGAATTTTGGAAATCGTATTAACCCTATTCTTCAACATTGGTTGGGATGGTTTTTCCATAAAACACATGTAAATCCTTCCCAGACCAAAAAAAATTAATTTTTTCAAATCATCAAATCGACTATTTCCCTACCCTACAAATCTAGGCAACTTGATCATGTTCGAGTAGTTAAGGGGGGTTCCAGAGCGAAAAGCAATTCACGTCAAATCGATTTCCCCATCTTACTAAAAAAGAAATCTAGACAACTTGTCAGAAAGTTTGCATTTATTCCTACTTTTCAAATAATATATTCAGGCATTTCGTACCTATGTATTACATACCTATAGGTATATCATTAGTACTAATTACGGATATATAATATTTATTAATAATCATTCAGAATGCAAATGTACATTTCTTGTTTAAAAGTACGATATATATTTTTTGAAATGAGGCAAACTCTGAAATTCTGGAATGTCAGTTTATTGGTTTAATTATTGAAAGTAAGTGCAAACATTCTCGGCCCAAATATGCCAAAAGTTTAAGCTAATAATATTAAACATGTCATTTACAATACAATGTATTAGTATTGTCCTGTTCTACTAGATATTACAATACATACTTATATTACGAAAGGTACTCGTAAATATATTCTACATAGGTATATTTAATTAGTGAGAGAGTGATCTGGGACATTAAATATTAGCTATACTTTAATGGATCGACCGAGTTTTTATATGTGTATGTATTAGGTACTATAATAAGTATAATTGAATCCTATCAATTTGTAAGGAAATTGCATTCATGATATTGATATCGTACTATTAAGAGATAAACAATGTAAAAATTGATTTACAGTCCGCATAAACTTAAGTATACATAAGAATAGGGGAGTATCGTACTTAATATTGTACTGTACTAATAGTAATAATACATGCAGAAACTTAATTTTAATAAGTATCTATATAAAATATTGTAATAAAATAAAATTGAGATTTTCAATGCTAAATATTCTGCAACAAATGCAAGCTATGTAAAGATAAATTAATTACACTTAACTTCAATTATATTGATATTGTATATATATAATTATCCGTATAATCGATAAAATATACATATATTTAACATGTGTACATGATTGTTCTTTGTTAAATGACATGTGTAATCAAGAGATGAACTATTTATGGAACGAGATTTGCGAATAAAGCCAGTCTGTTGCTAATAATATGATAATATCTTATAGATAATATATTTTTTATTAGATATATATCAGTAATCAGGGGTCAAATGGTTCAAATAGCATCTCTAGGTCAATAAACCTTGCATCATTCAGCTGGAGCGGTATAGATTTATGGGGAGATTAAATTGAGGATTTACGACACCTATTCGAATGTAATTAGTTGGTTTACGAGTTGAAAATAAATCCATGTGGAAGCGAGCGATTAAATTTGTGTTCAAGGAAAAAAAGTCAAGCCTCCCAAAGTAATATCCATCGGAGAAATATAGGGGTAGGTAATATATATCAGTTTTTGGAGGTAAGGAACTATTGGTCTATTAATTTGATTAGCATTTGTTAATCCATTAATTTTTCGAGCGAGCGGAGGGGAGATTCCAAATTGATTTCCCGGAAAAATGGGATTTGCTGGGAAAATTACCTGTCCAACCCAAGGGAAGGAAATTAATTAGTTCTTACTCTCTCTGAGATGGAATTCTCCTGTCACCCGGATTAGAATTATTAGAATAGACCTCTTAAATCCAATCATTGAAACTTTTACATTATCTACAACTTCTATCCATATTACCTCGACCGATACGTTATTGTTCAAGTACATACTAGTACAAGTATAGCTAGTAGGTACTACTAGTACAAAATAGTACTATGCAACGATAGTGGTCTAGTACTACTGTATATATGTGCTTATAAATATTATATATGTATATATTCAGTAGTAAAATTCGATTGAAATGAGGGGGAAAGAAAGCCAATTCTGTGTTTTTGCATATCAAACTAGTCGTCTCTTTCTCTTACTAGTTAAGTTAAATCTAATACTATCCGTAGGTACTATAAAAGTTTGATAAAATTGATAGTATAATATCGGTATAATATTGTAGGGGTTATATTGCATTGGTAATATTGAAAATTCTATTAGCATTTAGAAATTGGACTTCCTAAAATAAAATCCTAATTGCAATAAATTCCTGTAGGTATTGTATTTTTATACTGAGGATGAAATTTTTGATTAAAAGTGAAGGCGGAGCTTAGATTAAATCTAATTGTAAGCATTATTTGGCTTATTTGAATTCAAACCCAGGGGCCAAGATAGCATTGAAAGTGAAACACTTTCTAATTTTTCCAATAATATGCTTAGAGTCTAATTAGATTTAATGTAAAATATAAATAATATTCGTTCTCCAATCTGTAACTCGCTTTTTTGTGAAATAAATAAAAGTGAAGGAAGGAATCCGAATAACTGATCCTGTGCATATCCTTATAACCTAATCTTTTCTTGCTCCTTAGCTGATTTGATTGGAAAATGGTAATAGGATTCTTTAAAGTGCTATCTTTATTAAAATCATTAATTCTAACAAATAATTTTAAACAAGTAAGAAAAAACTTTCGATTCTTGAATAAAGATTGATTTTCCCTCATCCTCAGATTTAAGATTAATAATATTAATTAATAAAGTAGGGGTTCAATATAATTTCATATTCATCGGAATTCATATTCATATTTTTACTTTTCGTAAAAAATAAAAGAAATATAGTAGGTATCATAGGTATATTCATATTATAGTATGTAGTACAGGTACTAGTATTGTACTACTATAATAAAATTGTTCTTTGTAATTTTCAAAATATTTTTTAATGTGAGTTTGTGCAACGTGCTCAAATAAAGGAGGTGTTGGATTTCAATTAATATGCGCTTCTTAATTAAGAACAGCCAAAACTTTGAGGTTTATTTATTTATAAAAATGCCTCGACTCCTTCCCCATCCTCCCATCTTAAATAATTCCCTTGGCATGGATCTTAAGCTCGGCCGGGAGTGAAAGTTGGATTGAACTAATTAAAAGAAAATGAGCCCTTAATTTTCTCACGCGAAGAATATGGGATTTAATAGTCCACTATGGAGAGTTCAGGAAAAGGGCCAGTCAAAAGATTTAAATATTTTAAGTGACGTACTAGGAATCAGTCGACCCGGTCTAAATAATCAATGTAAGAATATTTAGCGGCTAAAATATTATAATACGTTACGAAATTTAGCAAGACAATAGATATTAGAATAATATTTATTCTAGATGTAGGCAGTGTATCTAAATTCTATTAGATGTATTATAATAGGATTGCAAAGTGTGTTTAGAGTTTAGAACTTTAGAAAAGTACTTGAAAGTTGAAATAGTCGTCATTTTCTAATTTTTCATTTTTGCCTAGATAACTGGGGGAAAGGAATACAAAATATTCAGTAGAGTGGGTGCCCGAAATTTTCAATTCGGGCACCCAAAGTCAAACCACTGATTAGACTTAATTAATAGCTTTCCAATGTAGCGATCGTATTAGTAGTATACATATCTAATTACTAATTAGATTAATTACACGTACAAATTCATATTCGATGGATTTTTTCCCGTGTAAGTAATACTAGGTTAAATATTCAAGGAGTTATTAAAATTCCCCGATAACCCATAATTGATCCCGCAGAGGTCAAGGGAGTGGAATATTTGGGATGACAACCTATACGTACAGCCATCTACGAACGAGTTCTAGGATAGTTTTAGGAAGCAAAAAGAGACCAAGTCACAATGCACAATCAATGCTACGATTATTTATATTAGTGGATTACCACTACAAGACAGATCAAACGACTCTGGTAAAATATAAGCTAGTAAAAATACAATTTTTGCATGTATTCTCAAATAAACATGCAGTAGTACAATATATGTACAAGTATAACATAGTAACTATTGTATTATAATAGTACATTTATTAATTTCAACCTCAATAATTGGTAGGTATAATTATTAAGAAACATGACATATTCTTATTCATCAGAATTAGACAATTTCCAAAATTTCATAATGCATTGTAATGTATTGTAGTAATATTAAAATATTTACATATGTATCTTCTTCTGTAATCGTTAAAATATACGAGTAATAATGTGTGAAATCACAATTTTTATCACCAATTATATCGAATATTATAATAAAAATATAATAGTTATAAAATTCACTAAAAATTATAATCTACTCATCTAGCTTTTATAGAAACTTATATCAGTATCTTGTGTATTTTAAAAACAAATTAATAGTTATAACACTGAGGATGAGAAAATTATTTATTTTGGTAAATGATTAAAAGTACAGTATTTTCAAAAGAATATAATATAAATAAATATCCACATAATTATTATAATATTTTATAAGCAACTGAACTATAAATAATAAAAATTTTATTATAATGGTATTTAATATCATTAAAGAACCTAAGAAATTTAAGTTAGGATATTTGTACAATATAATGTAGTATATGACGATATAGGGAACTATTTATTGTATTTGAGTGTGATTAACTTATTATAAAATCAAATTGATCTAAATTATGACACAGCAATTATTCTAAAGATATTTTTTAAAAAAATTTGAATTTCTTATGCTTAGGTATTATTAGGTAATAGAACGAAAAATACAAGATTGAGGAATAAAAAATTTGTTCAGGTTGATCCAATCTCGATCCATCGCTGTTCATCCAGCTCATCAATATTTCCAGTTATGACCTCCTCATCTTGATATTTCTCCCAATCCTCAAGGAAGAGTCTGATATTTGGAGAGATGCATTGATGGCAGAGTAAATTTGCGCCACCCATCTTATCGGGGACGCATTCACATCTTTGACATTCAGAGGGCTGAGCAGTTTGAGCTACCCTAATACTCCAAACATCAAGGAATTTACGGGATTCCGCCTCCTTGAGGCTAAAACTCGTTCCATTAGATTCCATAGCCAGGGGGGTGCACATATCCTTGGGAAGGATGACATGCTTCCTAACATCTGGATCTCCGTAAATCAGTCCATTTGACCCTTTGGCATGAGCCCCAATATATGCTCCCATCAGATCAATTCCAAATACTCGATCCAACTCATCCTCTTTTTTAAACCTCTGTAATTAAAATTAAATAAAATCAGTCCCATAACTGATCTGATATTTTAAAAAAATATTTACCTTCATTTCGAATGACTTTCCTGTCAACAAATGTAATTTAATATCATTTTCAAGAAGTAGTGTAAGGGTATCTCCATAATTGCCATCAGAGCCGCATTTATCATTTCCACATGCAAATGCTACAAAAAGTTTGGATACACCCGCTCGGAATCCTAATTCCACACCAAATTCCACGGCTTCATAAAGGTTTCCATTCCCATCCCCATTCATTGGAAGATCTATTGGCACGCGGAAAATGGTATTATGTGACCAAACAGATCCTGAAATTGTTCGCAAATGAGGCTTCCGATTGATTCCTCCTCCGCCATATCCCACGATGGCATACGCATTATCAGTAAGGCCTTTAGCCCTTAGAGCTATATCTAATTTGGTGATGATATTGTCAAAGGATACACCTTTGAGACAGGAAGATTCCTCAATAAGGAAAACCACGTCAGTTGATGCCCGGGTTGAATTATCACCGGATTCCAGGTTGATGACATCCCCGCTGTAGAGGGCATCTCCATTTTCCATATTGCAGCGAACTAAATATATAATATTACCAATATAAGGAATTTGTTTTAAATATGAAAAACAAATAGAATAGAATATTTTACCACAAGATGGTGGCATCCATATATCCACACCATTCCTCTGACATGTGGCTACATAAGCTCCAATTGAAGTGCATGCAGCTTCCAATTTGGTGGCACTGTTTTGTTTAAGTGATGTATCATGAGAACACATTGCTTTAAATACATCAGAGGGGACTTGTTCAAAACAAGGTCGGAGAGGAGATTCTTTATCAACAAAATATCTACTGCACATATCATCATTCTCGAAGGAAGGCGCCATCTCGGAGATTGCATAATTTTTCGGCTTACAATTTTCAGCTCTACTTCCAACCCTCCAAGAATGAGCGAATTGTCCAACATTTTCCTCAATAATACCCTCGGGTGTTTGAAGGTCGTTGATTTCTTCATTGTCATAAGTTCCCAATAGCCCTCCCAACTTTCCAAAATACCAACCTGAAGTGGAAACTGCACAAACGCCAGACTGAGAACAAATTAGCGAGAATCCTCTCGTATCAAAGAGTTCAAGGCCACTAGGCTGTCTGCGAACAACAATTGACCCTACTTCTAGTGGTAGATCAATCTTGCGTCTATTTAGAGTTACTTGGAAAGTAGTAACGTCAATTTCCACATTGTTTTGATCGCTTGTGATGGTATAAGATTTTTTTCGCACCTCATTTTGCAAATTTCCAACACTCTCATAATTGACAATCAGTGAAAAATTGTTGTAAAGTAGATCAGCCACTAGAACATAGCTACATTCCCCAGCAAATTGGAAATATTTTCTATCAAATGTGTAGTAATGATGATTTCCAGCCATAATGGCTGTTGCTCCATAAGGAGGCAGGATTTCTCGAAGATTGAAATCAAATAGGGGTTTAGCATTTTGTATCCCATGCATAATCTGATAGTATAGTGTGTTCATTTCCTCTAGATTCTTTTCATCCTCCCGAGTCTTCCGCCAAAGAGGTGCTTTTGTCAGATCCTCCCATTCCAATGATCCTAGAGCTTGGTTGTACTCAACATGACCTTCCTTTGGTCTCCAAATGATTGAGCTCAGAGGAATATTCCTCATTATCAGATTATCCATATTTTGAAGGCTTTGCTTGATTAAATCCTTAATCCTTTTTTCTGCATCAACGAGCTTTGACACTCGGGCTAAGACTCCTTTAATGTTTTTGAAAGTATGCCGAATATATGGGAAAGGTGGGAGTTCAAGGATTGATTTGATATTTCCCTCTTCAATTGATTTGGAAAGGGCGTCCAATTGTGGCTTAAAACGTATTTCAATTGGTTCCCGTACTCTATATAATCAAATTATTTTATAAATTAATATTTTAGATTTAAATCTTTTAATATCCGTACCTCTTTGTAAAATATTCCCTTGTACGATCAACATAGACTTGAACTGGGAATTCTGACATCAAATTTGCATAATTGTAAAAATTATCTTTGAGCTTTTTAAACAATCCATTTTTCATCAATTTTTCTTGGAAATAATCAATCTTTCCATTAATCAAATCAACCAGCGTGTTCAAATATTCGTATATTAAGTCATAATTCTGTCCAATCCATGAGAAATTTTCATCCCAAAAGGAATTCAGTCCGTTTTCAGCCTCTTCCCACATTGAATCAAAAATATTCTCCAATTTTCCTGAATTTTCAACCCAAATTATTTCCAGCCAGTCTTTAACCCCTTTGCACTTTTCCAAAAATATTTGCGAGTTTTCATAAACTGACAATTTCCCCCTAAAATATACATCCGTAATCATTAATATATATTTTTTTCCAAAATTTAAAATATTGATAAGGCCTACCAGATTTGTTTGATGAATTCAATTCCTGATGTAAATACGTCACAAATATCCTTAATTAAGAGGGTATTCATATGGTAATGATTTTCAACTAGCTTGCCGAGGCGAATGATTTCGAGTACAATTTCTTCAAGCTCAACAATGGTGTAGAGAGCTATATTTTCTACCATGTCCCTTAATCCTGGCCTGATGAACTTCCACCGATTGTTAATTTCTGAGTCAATCTCTCTCAATCCAGTTGAAATTGCATTCTTGAGGCGCATTAGAGTGGGTTTGAAATCCAGAGTAATACTCCGAAGATCTTGAGCTAATTCTGGTCGCCATTTTAGCCTTTGAAACAATGTGAGATGAATTGACGCCAAAAAGAATATCCAAATCATTGAATTTTTGCCCCGTTATTTCCCGTTTAATTTTAATGCCAATTTCTTTTTTGTCTGGAAATCCAGCTATAAAATGCCATTTTCTTTCATTCACATCCTCGGATACGATTATTTCAGCATATGGAAGATTTTTGACAATTTGTACAACAATAGAAATGTGGTCAGACTGGATTTTGAAAAGTTGAGCAGATGGCTTGGGAGTACTCTGATCGATTCGAAGTATTTTTTGAGGATTTACTTCTAAACCAGCGATTATAAGGAACATTGGATTTGAAGGGCCCCTTTCAACACGTAAAATGTATTTCTCTCCATTGTAACATTTATATCTAATGACTAATTCCTTATGCTGTTGATTCAACTCCTGACCCATGATGTTTAAAAAGAAATTTGAAGCATCATGTTTAATTTGCATTTCAATTCCTTTTGCCCCATCTTGGTTAAGGGTAAAGATTAGGCGATCCAACCGGGAGCCAGTAGGGTCAAATGATAATTGGATTCCAATCAATTCACCATTTTTGTAACTTCTTTCAGAGATGAGAGACAAATTGTTTTTCAATGCTGAATATACAAATGTGAGTGTGTCTTTTACAGTAATTGTTTGCCATCCATTCTTTTTCATCTGTGTCAACCTAACCCCAATCCTTTTGTTCGAGTCTCTTTTTTTATCCCACTTTAATTCCAGACATCTTGAAGTTTCTCGATCATTGGCTGTAATGTGTGATTCAATCTCAAGGGTTCTCCACGGCATATCAATTCCTCCAATCAGAGAATATTTGACATTTTTCAAAGTTGATTCATTTTCAAAATATATATAATAGCCAAGTTCACCGACACCAGTCCCTTCGACATTTTCCCATCGCATCTTGGCTAAATGATTAAGCTTTGTCAACGTGTTTTGGCGATCAAAAGAAATCTCAATCCATCCAAGGGGTACGCTTTGCAACTTGAGTAGTGAATATTCTTTTGCAGAAGACCGAATTAGTGAGAGCTTTCCGCCAATGGTACTTTCTAGCGGATGCTCCAAATCCCAACAAAATTCAACATGAATGTCTTTTAATTCTGTTTCCTGCACAAGATGAAATATGATTGCGATTGGAGCGATTGGGTTTTGAATTGTCAACCTCCTTCGACCATCTTTATTTGCCAGCTCAATTTTGAATACTTCTCTCAAATTGTAGTTTGCACTCAGATTGATATCCAGATCTGTGAAAAATTTCTCAGTGAATTCTGGGGTTAAAGGAGATAATTTTATCATGGTTTCAAAAGAACTGAGGGCCTCAAAAGCTGTTGTAATTTTGATGGATGCTTGGAAAGTCTCTGGACTATTTAGGAAGACGGATTGTAGTCCAAATAAAATCTTTTCTCCTGGCATTTTGACCATTATATTTGTTGAAATATCATCCTCTTTTTTTGTGAGCCTAATTGCAATTGATCCGTCAATCAGTGTGCCCCATGAGATAATTCCTGTACGAAGGACGACATCAGCGTATAATTGGTCTTCCAGCATTCCCAAATCAATACTCAAATTCTGTTTTTGCATGCCCCATTCGTTTGCGATTAGTCCTTTGTACACAGAGCCCTTATATAAGCTTTGAATTTTGAATGAAATTGCCGGCATCTCTTTATATGTTGTGATCATATTGCACTCACCGTTAAAGTCAAACAGTCCATTAAATTGATAATTGAATAATAGGTTGCCCTTAAATTGCTCCTTCCAAATCAAAGATTCCAAATCCATATTCAACTTGAACCCACTTGGGGGATTATGAATGGTCGAGCTAAATGTCAAATCACTGTAGTTTTCAAAAGGTGTCTTAGCTTTGATGGAAAGGAAGGTTTTGCCTCTGGTGTTTCCGTAATCGAGATGAACCTGACCTACCATTTCGTTGCAATTAACGATGGTTTTTAACCAGATAATATTCGGCCAATTCATTTGGCCTCCAATCTCAAGTTGTAGATTTCTTAATTGATCAAATGGAGTGATTGTAGTGAATTTTAGGATTGCTGGTTTATCCATATTCAAATTTATGCGATCATATGAGGACATACTCAATTTGGCCTCGTATTTATTGCTTCCACCGCCGTTATTCCCAAATTCTTCGTATTTCACTGTGTATTCACCGATATGACCATTTAAGTGCGCTGGGAAATTTGATATTACTGAAAAATACAGTAAATATTTATTATTTATTTATTTCTGGAAAAAGATATATTATTGTACAATATTAGTACTAGTTTATATCAATATGATACACTTACTTTTCAAATTATACTGTGCAGACGGTAGTCCAATAATAACCTCAGATCCTCTCCAATTTTCATACCAATCTTTGACTGAAAGGATTGGGACACCAGCAAGCAGGAATTTGACATTTGGGAGGTCTTTGAAAGGTGTAAAGATTTCAAAACTAAATTCGTTCGGCCCCAATTGCCCGTCCAATGTGATTCGGTCAATTATTTCAAATGGTGTAATTATTTCAAGTTTAAGTCCAATATTTTTGAAAGTTGCAAATTTCAAAATCCCTTCAGATCGCCATCTAGACCCGAATAAATGAGCATCAAGTAGCAATTCCAAATGATTTCTCACAAGTATTCCTTTCCCATGCAGTCTAAGGGGATTTGATGAGAGGTATAGACAATTTATTTCCAATCTAAACTCTGGAGCTTGTATATTTATTTCCAGCTCTGCGTTGTGACTTTTTCCAAAAGCTTCCATGTCAATTTTTACAATAAAAAGTGATTGGCCTTCGTAGCTCCATTTCATATCATATGATAGCGGAGATGTCATTTGTGGAAATTCAATCTTCATTTGGATTCCACCTTGTGAATCTAAAAGTAAATGAATTTGCGCAGAATATTTACTCTTGATTGTTACCAGATCCAAATTCATATCAATTCCACCATTTTTTCTATCGATCTTTCCAATGATCTCAACATTCTTTGATTGACCCAATATAGGTGAATCTAGATTTAATTTGAAGCCAATTTCTTTTGCATCTCCTCCATAAATCAAATCCAATACACATTGGTGTGAACCCAAATCCCCTTTCACTTCAACAGAAATCGACAGATGATTGTGGCGTTTGAGGAAATGACCCGTCAAATCAAGAGAAATCTTTCCATAAGATGCTTCCAAATTGAATTGATAATGGCTGGCCGCTGGCCAACCTAATTTCATGTTTAATTCTAGCTTATTTTGGAAGAGAGTTGGAGCTCTCAAAGTGATGAAATTAATTAGGTAGTCTTGATGTCTTTCAGAAGAGAGTTCCATGTTGAATTCTTTTTCAAATGCAGTCAATTTGATCTTGGCTTCAAGCTTTCTTTTCCCATCCCAAACCCCTCCGCCTTCAACTTTCCAAGAGACAAATTTCGGATTTGGCAGGAAAGGCAGATATGCTCTAAACTCGTAAACGTGTTCTGGTGCTGTGAAATCCCAATTGATCCGAAGTTCGCTCTCGGAATGATGAAAACTACCTTCAAGGGTTTTTAAATTTTTAGCAAAATTAAGATGTACCTCTAGGGATTCGATCAAGTAGCTTTCGATGCGCAATTCGCCAGTCACTTTTTGCTTAGCCGAATAATCGTAGTTGAGGAGTATCTTTGTAGTACCCGAGGGAATTGATAGAGATCCTTCGGCATACCCTGACGAGTAATCACTGTATTCATTGGGATGCTTAATGATAAATTCCCCCTTGACTTCATGGAATTGTGAGCTCGGAATCTTAATACTGACCGTTAATTTCCGCTCTTGCATCAATTTTTTCCCACCATTTTGAATTCCGTGAAACTTGGCTTTGGACAGAATTACCTTTTATTGAAAATTTCCTATCGCTCAACCTCATCTCAATTTCTCCCTCAAAGTTTTCTTCTTTGGACAATTTAATCCGACCATCCATTGATTGATTAAATGGAGGCAAAATCACAGTGATGTCAGCCTCAATATTATTTGAAGAAAATCGAGCCTCAGCTCTGATAATGGATTTGATCTTATTATAGGTCAATGAGCTTGATCCAGAGTATAAAGTATCCATCAGCTTGTAATGTCCGTCCATTTCAATGTTTTCAAGCCAGGGAGTATCCAAAAAGGTCTTTAATTTAGAAAAAATGAATGTTTGAATTTTTTAAAAATTTAATTATTATAAAATACCTTAAATTTCCCCCGACTGCATTCACCAATGAATTTTATCATATTCTTATCGTCATTTCCCCATTTTATTTGTATGTTCAAAATATTCTCCAATCTTCTCTGCAAGTAGGAATTCAGACTAAACAGTTCCCCAACAGACACATTGAAAGAGTATTGATTGTTTCCAAACAAATGCTTAGATTTGATTTTCAAATTTTGGTCATAATTTGTGGAAAGTTCAAGATCGGATTCTCCATGCTTCCAAAATGATTCCCCGCCCGACTTGATAAATCCATTAAGAGAAAGAAGGCGTTCACCCCAAATCCCAGTGACGTTAATTCGACCATCTGGAGTGAATTTCATATCAAGAGATGAATCTCGGATAGACTCCAACGACGAATTCAATTTTAGTGAGAATTTATCATTTTGAATGTCTCCCCGAATATTTAATCGAGCATCCCCAATGGTAAATTCAAGGAGAATAGTCTTATCTGTGCTTCTTTTCATTCTCCCATCTGAAGGGAATCCGCTTAATTCGATTAAAGATTTGATTTCAGGAAAATTTCCTGCCTTTAGATTTAGACGACCCCGATGTTCTGCCCAAGTTAAATCGAAATGCATGTCTGGTAGAATGTCATCCAGAGGGCTCTCAAATTTCAGGTTTACCTTGAAAATAGGACTAACCCGAGCTTTGGCTGTTATATGCCAATCTCCAGTTTGAGGAGATTCCACGCTCACAGAAACTTGTTTGGAGCCTTCTGTGTCAACAGAGTATGAAGCTCGAATGCTACCCGAAGCAGATACGGGAAGCCTGGGAATATTACTCTCAATATTAACTTTTAGCTCAACCTCCTGCTTTGGACCATCTGAAATCCCAGCATTGCACTAAAATCAAAATTGCATTTATTAATGTTCACTTATCGCTTGATATTAATTATTGCCATACCCGGAATTTAAATGAATACGCCCCTTGATTGAATGCGAGATCAAGACTTTTATCAGTAGAGGCCTCTAGATCATACATGGCATTCACATTAAACCGCTCTCCCAAAAATGGACAGTCAAAATCCAGTTTGAAACGGCTTGCAAGTTGATGCAGAGCGAAACCAGAATGAACAGTAATCACCAAATCCCCATTCCGACTAGCGGTGAATTCGAGAGAGAATTCTGGTTTTTGGTTAAGCCTTAAGGAGAGGGATCCTTCTTTTATGATTTGGTAAGGTGTGGCAATTGAAAGCTCCAGAGATTTGATCTTATGTGTATTTCGAATACTCGTTATAATCGTCACATGATCACTTTCTCCAAATAAATTATACACGATAGATCCGCCCAACTTTTGTCCAGAATTTTGAGGGGTCAAAGAGTATTGAATGGCGATATTCTTCTCATTCTGTGAGAATCCAATCAGGTTTAGATCCGCTTTCATTGAAACCCAACCTTCCTTTCTCCAACTTGATTCGAGAGATTTGTGTACTCCATTCTCTCCCCAGATTCCCCCAAATTTGACATGACCATCTTTGGAATCCACATGTACTTTCCAATTAGTTTGAAATCGGAGCCATTTATGAGGATAATTAAATTCCAATTCTCCGTGTTTCCAACTTCCTACATTTGTATTTAACCTTAAATGATGATGCCAAATTTTGATATCTCCGTTCATCTTGAAAGTAAAGATGTCTGCCCATTCTCCATATACTTTACAGTTTAAAGGGACCGTGCTCAATTGGGATTGAATATGCATATGAATTTTATCTTTCGTTAGCTGGAAATCTGTCTTGATCAACTCGATCCCATTTTGTTCATAAGAGAACCCTAGATTTCTGTTCTCAGGGTCAAGTGAATACGAACCTCCAAGACTTAACGAATTTACAATCTTTGAAGGGGTGTAAATGTTAATATGAAATTTGGATCCTTCTTTCAAATAAACTCCTTCAAATTTTCCCATATATCTGTATCGGTGATTTTGGAAAGATACAATCATTTTTGATTTCCCTTCTTTTATTTTTATTTCCATCTCGGCTTGAAGCGACTGAAGACCTTCTATTGGTAGACTTCCTTCAAGCCTTCCTTTGAAATTAGCTAGAGATTCAAATTCAATAATATCGCCATTAATATGTGCAATGATATCATTCCAACGACACAGAATCATTCCATCTCCTTTTCCTGGTCCTTTCTGAGACAATTCTCCGGAAACTTCAAATGTCTTCATAAAGGGGAAAGATGATTCACCGGTTATTTGAAGCTTTTGATCCGAAATTTGGAGCCTAGTTTGAAGATTACGCTTCTTTCCATTGTGTTCTAATTCCAGTGACACTTGACTTTCACCCTTCATATGTATGATTCCATTACTCTTTATCCGACTTTCCTTAATTCCAAATGTTGGAGCGTCCAATTTCCCTTCAAAAAACATTTTGAAATTTTCCACTCCTTTCTCAACATCAACCAAAATACTGCAATCTATAAGATCTCCAGAATTGATCAGTGTTCCATTTATCAAATGATTATTCCCCTTCTTAATATATTCAATTTTAATTTTGAGATCTTCAAGAGATTTTAAGGGGAGTTGAGTCTCCAAAAGTAAAAGTCCTTCCACATTTCTGTGCAACTCAAAATCTCCTACAAGTTTAGTTTCTGCGTGAAATTCAATTGGAGATTGATTGATGCGATTAAATTTCAAATGGATTTTTCGTTCCTCTTCTCTGAATGCATAGTTTAATTTGGATTCCAATTTTTCCCACTCGGCAAACGGCGTCTTGACTTCTATTTTGATCTTGCCATCTTCCATGATTAGATCATATTCAATTGTATTTGTAGTTTGGTCAATCCTCCATTCCAGTGACCCGAAATGCTTATTCTTCGTCTCCTTTCCCCAAAATCCTCTTATACTCGTAAGATTTCTAGCAAACTTTCCCTCGAGCTTCCTATGCTCTCGGCTCCGTCTATTTTCCTCATTGTCAAAATCTAATTTCAACACATAATCCCGATCTCCAAACCCAACCAAATCCAGGTCCAACAATCCCCTTCGAGAGCTAAGTTCCATTTCCCCTTTGATTTCATATATGAGGTCATTCCAATTGCATGAGGCTTTCACAGATCGCTTCTTTCCACGAAGTATATCCCAGATGAAATCAATTTTGACATTTCTAGCCAACTCATAATTTGATTTGAGGTCAATTTTTAATGAAGATGCCGGCAAAAACGAAATCCTCATTTGAATATCTTTCGTTTCGAAAAAGCCGAGAATCTCATAGCTTCTATGATTTTTGGTGAGCCCGTATTGTACGTTGGCCTTGAATTCTGATAACTTCGTAAAAGGGGTGATAATTAGAAGGCTAAGCTTCTTTAGATTATCTTCCTTAAGGCCCTTAGCCATCAATTCGTAATGCTCTCTTGCTTTTTTAAGACTGATTTTTGCCATAATTTCATCGCCATTCCAATCATATGCCCATTCAACCCCAATGTCCTCCCAGCCCCGATGTGGGGTTTTTACCCAACTTTTGTAACCCACATCATCTGAGGTAAAAGCGATAACATACTTTAAAGAATTCTCAGGAGATGTAGCAAGATTAATTGAGACTTTTGAAATTCCAGGTGGGAATTCTTCTCCCTCTTCCGTAATTTGATACAGTGCCGTTATTTCACCAATTTTCTCGTCCATCCAAACCAGATCGCCTTTAAATGTGGACAGATCCTCGAGGCTTAATGCAATTGAGCAAGATTTAGAACCTTTGAATTTTGTTTGAAAGTTAATTATTGCAAGATTCCAATTTGCTACTGATATTAATTTGTATTCTTGAGCTCCTGAAATGTAAGAAAGTTGCTGATTGAAACTTTCTCCTGAGAATTTGTAGTCCCCTTGTAATTTGATTCCATCCTCAAAATATGAAATATAAGGGCATTTGAATGAAAACAACGTTTCGCCTTTGTCTTCCCCAATCTTTCCAGAGAGAGTGAAGGATATGAGATTGGCTTCATCTTCAATCAAATTGATATAAATACTCCTCTTATTTGCGATCCAACTAAAATTTCCAATTACATGATGTCCAAATGGGCATTTGAACTCGATATTCCCTTCTGAATTAGTCCCCTTATGATGACCTCCTGCAAGATTTAAGTAAAGAATTTCTTGATCAGCAACGATAGCTTGAAAATAAATGGATAAATCATTGTTTCCGCGTCTGTAACTTCCTGTTCCTTCGATTGAAGGAGTGAAAGGGTTGCTCAATTTCCATCGGAATGATTTTGTCTCTCCCGATCCGTTGTATTTTCCTGAAATCTTGACCTCATCCTCTCCCACTTGTCCGATTAGCGTAAAACCTCCATCTCTCTTGAGATCCACTTTAAAATCAAGGCGTTCCTCCATTCCAAATCCAGTCACAGTTGAGGAATGATGAAATCTAGAGTGCTCCAAATCCTCTCGAGTTGAGCTGGCAATGGTCCCTTGAACAAGATCGGATTCTACAAGGGCTTTGAGACTCCACATACTCCAACTCCCTGCTTCAATATCTCCTTTGATATTTGCTAGAATCTTATCATCTTTGACTACGTTAAGCTTCCCCTTGAGAGTACCCCAATCCTCACTGATATCATGAGCAAATTTGATGGATGCTTTTGGAAGATCTGCCAGTTCTGCCCAGATTGTTCCTTGAAGCTCTTTCCAATCTCTTCGTACAGACCACTTGACACCACCAGAGTTGGAAATTCCGTTAAAATTTGTAGACACCTCTACCTTGTTAAGCTTTGACCTTGCTATTCTATTTATATCGCTTTCAAGTCCAATTTCATATAATCTTTTGGCCACTTCCAGCTTAATTACCGCTCGTGATTCCCACCAACCAAGCCACTTCCCTTCGGTACTCATTTTAAATCCTTCATTTTCATTCCCAATCCATGAAATTTGACTGTATCCTTTGAAATCCTTCCAATCCCCTTCAATTCTCCCCTTTAATTGGAGAGGAAGAATGGGAAATATAAGTAGATCTCCATTTAATGCAATCTCAATTTCTTTGAGCCCATTACGACTTGTGTGGGACATTTTCCCAGTCATATGAGCTATACTAGCCCAGGGAGATTTCCATTCAATTTGATAATTAAGTGCTTTATCTTT
>JAAZTK010000087.1:0-31731 GCA_036507255.1 Megalothorax incertus | reverse complement strand
CAAATAATGCGAATAACTCTTTGGGAAAACATCTGCTCCCTCAACAAATAGGCGATGAGAGATACGAGAGAGGAAGAGCAGAGGTCAGCTCCTTGTGACTTATGCTTGATATCTCGAAGCATTACTCATATGACGGAATTAGCGAGGAGCTTGGATGATATCATTAAGATTAACAAGGCTCTCTCTCTAAGCATTCAGCTGGATCAGACGCGACTTTGGGTGTTCGCTTTTGAATACTCTGTCTGTACGTATCTCTCATCGCGACCTCCCCTGAGATCATTGCATTATCTTCAAAGGGCTTATTCAGTCTCTGAATGGCATTTCAATTCCAGATGCTGATCCCTACTAATCAATACAACCTAAATTCGCGTCATTGTCCGGTCAACGATCAAAGCATCATGTTGGCTCAATTTAACCTTCTATTTACATTGGCTGTGATCCGCAATTTCACACGTTTCTACACTATGCATGATTAACTGGTTAATCAAATATAATCCTTTGAAGTTACTCCAAATCAATCTGGCAGAGTGAAGAGGAGGCCTCTCTTGATATGGATTAAAATATTGCAGAGTCTACAGTCTATTTGCTCTGTTAATTCCAAATGGATTGGTTTTTGGCATTTGGCGAAAGAACCTCATTAATTTATCGTAATCCCAATTCTCTCTAACAATGATAATCCTTTTTGTTTAAATTAAATAAAAGAATTCATCTGTCTTTCTTCTCAACCAATAGGGACTCCAAATGAGAGCTGTTGTTGATGGTCTCGGCTAATGTAGTAATGCACAAACCCGATCCAAATAATTGACAAAGTGATAATCATTTTGACAGGTAGAGAAATGGGGCTGCTCATCCACCAAAACCACCAATTTATCATTGAATCCTCTGAAAACAATGAAAGGATTGTTCAATACTTTTTCTCCTACTGAAATATTTGTATCTCTACATACTCTTAATAATAGGATTTTGTTTAACTACAGATTTCATTCTTTTGCTTATTGTCTCTCTCTTTATGAAGCATATAATTGAAGACCATATATTCCTTTCAACGGGGAAGAGATGAATGCTTCAAGTCCCCTCAATCTCAATGATACAGTCTCTCCTAATGGGTTTCTTGAGGAAAAAAGGGGCTCGAGTGCGGTCTCCTTACAAAGAGCAGAAGAGTATATGAAAGATTCTGGAATTTTTCATAACTTAATGAGGATTTCCATCTCCTTTTAAGTAAGAGTACAAGGAGAGGGTTGTCTTGAGCTTCTATATTCAAAGTTGGTCGCATCACTCACTAAATGATGAGGCTCTCAACAAATGTCATAGGGGCTTTGATGTGCCTCTTCCTTCAAGGAAGGAGGAATAATTCCTCAAGTTTTTAAACTTCAATTCTCTGGACTTATAAGGAGAGAAATGTACTCGAACACAATGGGAATGTTGGAGGTGTACGGGTTTTTGTGCACGGGGTTCTCTTTTTATGATTAATACTCTGGGTTGCCAAGAACCGAGATATAGACCGCCTTAACGCTGGGACTTTGGTAAGAGTCCTCCTCCTCCTCCTCGGCTGAGTTCATCAAAAGCAAACTGAATACCACCAGCGATAAGAGGATAAGCGCATTTGAATAGAGTCCGTGAAACTCAGGTAGATAATAATACTAGGTTGTAGTAGATGACACAATACTATATTTTAATCTCTGGAGAGATGTACTACTTGGTAGAGTATAATAAAAGAGCAAAATATGATCCCAAACTTCCTACGCACTCCCTTTGATCAAAAACCTCAAAGTGTAGGTATAATAAACCCCGATGTTGGGAAATTTCGGAAACTACTACAAAAGTTCTTTTCTCTAAACTTTTTTTATACTTGAAACTGTACGTGTTTAAGGGTCTCATCATCTTATCATACTTTAAGCTATGAGAAAATGGAACTAAAAAGTTTTTTTTTTGATAAAAAATTTGATACATACCTTGGACAAAGTCGGTGGATATGATTGTAATCCACAGGAGGACGTGGATAAATCTGGGTGCCTTTGCACTTTTCATTTTCACCACATTTTCTCCGCCTTAAGAGGAAGAATGAGAAGAATTGAACCAGGGGCGGAAATGAGCAAGAAAAAGGCGAAGGAGGTCGTCGAAACCTCTGACTTTTTTTCACACTTTTTTTATACTTGAGGAAACGAAGCTCGAATCTGAATTCGATTATTGTTTGCTGATGGGCCGATGGCTACGTTGCTCTCACTCTGCTCCTTTTTAAGAAGTGTTCTTTATCCTTTGAGTCTCCTTGTGAAATCGGCGAGAGCAGAATGCACAATGAGTAATGGGGAGAAGGAGCTCTCGCGATCGATGAAGAGTTCGTTGGATTTTGAAATCTGTATTCACTTTGAGATGAGGCGATGAAAAAATGATTGGAGACAAGCACACACAGCTCCTCCGAATACTTCACCGAAACAAAGTGCAGATTTGAATTGCAAGTTCGTTATATATCACCCGAAGCGGGGATCTGCTTCTACTAGATGATGATGATGAAATTATGATGATCAGCCCCGAGCTCTTTTCAGTGTATTAATCCACTTGACTTAAACACTTTTTAAAACCGTTCACTTCGGCACTTTCTCCTCCTCCTCCTCCTCTTCTCTTCTTTAAAGGGAGTAAATTGCTTCCCGCTAATGCTTCGCAGATGAGTTTGATTTGATGTCGGGGATGTCGAAGAGACGTCGAAGGCAGAAGCGGTTGGTGTAGATTTGAAAGAGGAAGCCGCCTATAATGGATGACTCGACATAAATTCTCTGTGTCTTGGCCGGAACCAAAAGGCAAAAACCAAAGCAAGATCCTTTTTTCGCGTCTCTCACTTTTCAACTTGAGAGGTTTGGCAGGTTGGCTTTTTTTCTGCGCCGAGCGAGATGAATTCGAGTGCAAATGCCCTCGACTATTACCTATGTATTTCTCGAGTAAATGGTTAGTCAGCCTTCTCTCATCTTCATCTTTAAAAGATGTGGAGTCTTCTCCCTTGGAGTACTCGAATCTTGAATCTGGAAGAAAAAAATCAACAATTTCAGATATCTCAATCGACAATTCACTCACTCTATCCAGCCTCCCATTCAACAAACTATCAGACTTTTCCTCCCTCTCACTCTCTTCGTCTCTCCCGGGAATAAATAATACGCGTCATTTCTCTTTGTGCTTTCATTTCATTCCATTTGATTCACTTTTCAAATGCAATCCACCTCCGGTGTCTCGAGCCAAAATCTACACTATAAATACACCGAGGAGACCTTAACATTGTGTTCAGCATTCCAATCTCCTCGTAAACTTACACCCACAACTCATCAATGCATATGTGTGTATATAGGTTTGGATTTAATGATCTCCCCAAGTCTTTGTTATTTTGTGGAGTGTCCCCTCCTCATGTGTCAACTATTCAAAGGTGGCTATTATAATATTATAGAACCAATTCTGAGTAAATCAGATAGCCTACCTTGAAATGTAATCTTCCCACTCGAATTGAATTAACTAGGTACTGCCTACTGAACCTATTTCCTTTATCTCTTAATCATCTTATCGATTGAATAAGCTACTCGTTCTGATACTCCAATTCAGAGTTGACAATATCTGTAAACTACGATATATAGGCTCTATCTGTATATGGATTAACCTCCTTTTCAAAATACTACCTACTCTGCATTATACTAATGATTCGAGAACAAACAAAACCTGAAATCAAAATGTTAATGTTTTTTCACTCGATGGCCTTGTCAGCAAATTTAGCATGTGTATAGTTAATTGGGACTACAAAAGTTCCCCAAACTTGATACTAACAAGATTCGAAAATTGATTACAAAAGTTTTATCGACTTGAAAAGTTTCGAGAGACTACTAGTACAAGTTGTGTCTCTAATCAAGCCAATTGATTTAATCAGAAATCATTAATTTCTATATTTGGAATAGGATAGAATTTAATAGTACAAGATGGGATTGTAGACAGACGGAATTCTTCTCTAGACAAAACACTCGAAATATAAAAATATTGGTTTGACTTTGACTTTTTATCTGCACTTTAGTATATTTGACTTGTGCTACTACCATTTCATTTCTTATTAGAAAGGATATTCCCAAGAACAATTTGGTAGAGTCTTATTGGATTTTGGGAACTCGAGAGATGTTTTATTGGTTAGGACAACAGGAGGAATAGATGACCAGAGTGTAAACAATGGAATTTATGGGGTCGAGAAGGGTTTAAGAGGATGGAAAAAACTGGGCAATGTATTTTCATTTCTCGCTCCTCAAATTTTTATTTCCTTCAACTTCTCGAGAAACTTCTTTCTAAATATGAAATATTATTATGGGAGTTCTCTCTCCATTAAATAAAGTGAATTGAGTAGTAGTAGTAGTGTAGCAAGTGAAGGTATGAAAACATATGAGAAGCAACTGACATACACTATTTGCTCTACACTTAAGGGGAAGAAACTCTGAATTTACTTTGGGGCCTTTACTTCTTTAGGAAGGCCAGTATGTCTCCAATTCCTCCTGTATTTACTCCCACTCTTCAAAATATGATTCTGAGCAAACACAACATTTCCCCCGTATCTTTCCTTATCTTTACATGTTCAACTCGTACCTGTTTCTCGGCCGATACTTTAAATAGCATTTGAAACAGGTAATAATCGTATACTCTCCGGCTCATTTCATTTCTACCCTCCATTTATTTAAAATTGTAAAATTGCTACTTGGAAATAATGGAAAGTGAGCACGAGCAGAGGGGATTCCAATCCTATATGAACACTATGTGCTTTTACTCAACCCTTCTAATGGATTTTTGGCAATTAACATTTGCATTATTCACCGGAGACTCCTTTGCCTCGTCTCCTGCTCCTACCTTACCTTACAAGAGTTAAATACTTTCCCCCTTCCTTCTCATATTCAAATGTAGCAAAACCAAACCCCTAATTTAAGTCCAGCTTAAAATGCACACCCCATTCCTTTCCTTCCAGTGTAGCTTCAACTTCTCAATTTCACTAAAACCAACTAATTTTGCCACAAGGAGAGGTCTTGGGTTTAGATTTATCGGGAAATCCCTTTCATCCAAACCCTACTTCCCCCTACTCCTTTGAATACATTCCATTGCTTTGAAACCTCCCCAATTTACGAATCCACTAGAGAGAAATACAGAAGTAAATGAAACCACAATTGAAAATAAATTATTTGGACTGTATGGCGAGTTGTGGTATTTTATCCGTCTCCAGTTCTTTGTTTATGCCGGCCAAAATCCGATAATTGTAAACAGTGCAACGAGCCCATGTTTTTAAAACTTTACTCCAACAACTCCTTTCCCCCCCCCCTTTCATTCTCCAAAGCTTTGCTACACTTTTAATAATCGCCCTTTTTCTAATCTGGCAAAATTGCTTGTTTCACAAGCTTTATTATATTCTATCGTAGTTGTACAGGGTCAACTCCTTTCCCCCTTTAATTCTCCAAAGCTTTGCTACACTTTTAATAATCGCCCTTTTTCTAATCTGGCAAAATTGCTTGTTTCACAAGCTTTATTATATTCTATCGTAGTTGTACAGGGGGTAAAAGTTTTGGAAGCAGCGCCTTTCAGGAAATTGAAAGTAAAGATAATGATTCCGCATACCTTTCATGTTTCTTGTAGTATTAGTACGTAGTACTACAAAAAGTTGAACTTTAAGGCTATCACGTCGGATTTCGGATGAGCTAAGAACTAATCGTAAGAAGTGAGTAAACGGACATTTCTTAGCGAAATTCTTCAACTTACTAAAGCATTCCTCGGATTATTTTATGACCCAAGAATTTCGTGCTCAGAGTCCGAAGTTTAATAATACGGAGGGAGTAATAATGAAAATGGCGATGTTAGTGGTTCGTAGCAGCGCTTAATTCCCAAGATAGATTAAATAGGATTCAACCCAAGCTAGAGGATAAGGTGTGCACTGAAATGTTATAAAATATTGTGCTTTCTAATACACTTCAAAGTTCATTCTTGCTCGTACAAACCAAAGAGTGCAATAAGAGAGTGCATCTCGCTATTTCAATAAGTTAAGGGATCCGTATGATTAGATAGCGCCTTATAATGTGAAAGACCTCTGATCTCGAATTAAACCCTACAATGTTCCAGCTCCTTCATTTATATATCCCGACCTAAAATACGGTCCCCCTTCAAAATTTACTTTCCCGAGAGATTAATCTCGAATGTCCCTATGTAAATTACATTGTCGTTCCACCCGGGATAATTTATTGCAGTCCAATGGAGGATACCTTTGCACCCTAAATCAGTAAACCGCATATCCTCCAGAAGGATTTACCCTATGTAGATCAAGTTCTAGTAATGCCATTCATTCAATGTATCTTCCTTTACCTTATATGATACATAGTACTATATCCAAACTATTGAATATTTATACTTCCCAAAATTTAAAATATTTGCTACACATATGCAAATTAAGTGTGAGAGAGACGGAAGGAACCAAAGGGAACACAATAATGGAAAAGATATGTCGAATTACAAAGGGGAAGGCGCCTGATAATGCCGGTGATATAGCTCTACCTAATGATAGATTATATTGGGTTGTTTGTTTAATAACATCAATAGATAGGACGATAGATACTAGGGAATGATATGCACCGTCACCGAGTTTCCCTCTGACTCCAGTGACACAAGTTGACAAATGAATGAAATATTCTCCGAGTTACGAGCCAAAATTAAGCTGGGCCGATTATGAATGAATTGTTTGCTCAGGGTTCTCATATCTTCATGTAATTCGACTACTATTTTAGACGCTATGTCCTTCTCCCTATCTGCATTACAGATATTAGCTGGGAGCCTATTTATACACAAGGGAGTAGATTCAAATGGGCCGATTTCTGTGATAAATTGGAAACGTATGTTTGCCAGTGTCCTCTGACCCTGAGAAAAGGGAATCGAAGGGGGATATCAATATTATTGGCTCTAGATTTATTCACATGCCATACATTGTATTTTGAATATGATGGGAAATGGGATTGAATGGAAATGTGCTGGTGTGTTGGCTGAACAGAATCCAATAACCAATACACAAAAATGCATACCTCCCCCAAGATATTCCTATCTCCCATCGTTTGACTATTCTTCCGGTTATCTCTCCACGGGGTTCACTCTATTTGCTTTATGGATTTTTGCACATATTCTTCCGTAAATATAGGAAAAATAGTACTTCTTGGATCGATAATCTATCGGAAATCGGTCATGTGGAAGCTCTGATAATAATAAAGTAATGGGAATCGAAGAGATGAGAGAGATGGGCGCTGGATGATTGAATCGGGCCAGGCAGATGCCTTTCCAAACGGGACATTCAACTCTCAAGAGGAGTGTATGTTACTATATGATTGAGAGGAGTTGGTTTAGGCGAACCACTGACATTATAATGGCGATTTGAGAGCTCATATTTTCCAAATTCAAAGCATTCCCCGGATTCCTCGCTCTCTGTTTGAAGGGTCCAACTTGTTTCCCAATGAATTCTTTTCTGGCTTCGGCGGCGGAAGGAAAAGAGGGGAGTTCGAGAACAAAAGGCTTGAAAGAGGATGCATTTTTGAATAGCCACGCGACCCAAAGAGTCTGGCCAATTCGGGCCAAAAACTCTTTTTCCCTATTGAATATAATATATCTTTATCTGGGAATAATATATCTTTTTGAAAGTTGTACTACTAGCTTTTGAGCTTTGATATTCATATTTAAGAACCCTCTGTAAAATGGATGTGATTTTTCATATGGAGTGAAAACAATCTGAACGATTGTATCGTAGTATTCTCCCCCACAAAAGTAATGGACTCTGACAAATGAATAGTGAAAGCCGGCAAAGGCACTTTTATATTTCCACCCGAATGGTTCTGGATTTGAATCCGATTTGCACAGTAGCAGGGGTAGTGCAATCAAACATTTCCATCCCATCTGATCGTCATAATTATGACATTCTCTTCCTCGGCGGGTCGGCAATTTCCTCGGATGTCCGAGTTCTCCCTCAAAAGCCATTCGATCGTTTACACATTTACACACATAGTGTACTACATTACAATAAATGTATTTAATGCTCTCGTCTCAAAATACACATAAGCGCATACGGAAACACGATGGAATGATTAATGCATTCGCCCGGTCCTAGCCCTCCTCTCCCATCCATCTACTTACTGTCTGTTCCTGTGTACCATTCCACGCTTAAATGAATTCAGACCAAACCATTTCATTTTAAACAGTTTCCCATTTCTCTGAATGGGAAATAGTAGTAGTAAGCAATAAACCTTGTTTCATTTCCATTCGGAGAGAGACACGTCAAAAATAGCTAATACATATGCATCACCCTTCAAATTTTATGCAAACCCCTGAATTACATTCTTACCTTCAGCCTAATGCTTCTTCTCTCCATCATATTCACATAATCTATAATTAAATCCAGCTTAATGTGAAACGTAATAGAGGTGCTAGCCTCGTACGATGAATGCTAATGTACTTACTCTGGGCCTGCCAACTACACCTTGTAATTCTCGTAATAAATAATTCAATAAATCCCCCATTAATGGAAAATGGGAATAAGTAACAATAGGATTGAGGTAAATTGTGGCTCGACTTTATGTTCATGGCAAGTTTCTATCAATTTCCCCACAAACTCCCTCCTAAGCCTCATAAGATTATCTGAATCTCTCGGCTGGCATATGGTCTCGAGTCGCCTCATTTTGGTATTCAAAGCCGTGCTGCCGAGCGATTGATTCTCTTAATCCTTTATAAACAGGTTGTCCCCCAATCTTTATTCGTCTCAATTCAGGTGTGGCGTTATAAGATTATCTGAATCTCTCGGCTGGCATATGGTCTCGACTCGTCTCATTTTGGTATTCAAAGCCGTGCTGCCGAGCGATTGATTCTCTTAATCCTTTATAAACAGGTTGTCCCCCAATCTTTATTCGTCTCAATTCAGGTGTGGTTTGGAGGAAGAATGAAGAGATGATCATAAGTAGACATATTATCATTGAGAAATAAAGAGCTGACTATTACTACAAACTCTCTTTATTTCCAGGTGTTATTTAATGGTGAAGATCCAACAGAGAGAAGCTGTGCATTTTGGATGAATTACACCGAATATTATTACGTACTTAAGCATCATAACATTAATTCTCTTTGAATCTCTTCTCCATCTCTCTCTCTACAATTATGTAGTACCACTACCTACTCTACCTCTCTTTCTCTCTCCAGCAGCAATAATTGTTCAAAGTTGAAGCGGGTCAGAACTGGTTTGAAACTGTGAAACCCCAGAGATTTTTATGGGTATTTCTTCATTCCTTAACCTCTCCCTCACATTCCGAATTCACAAAGGAAATCCCTGTTCAATCCTTTTGGTGTTGTCGCCGAGCCTTTGCTTTTAGTAACTTTGTTGGAAAATAACCCCTTTGACACCTGGACTTTGAACTGGGGATTGAATCGGTGCCTGTAGGCTGGTCACTTTTAAAAAACCTTTTACTTTGAAGTTTAAAATCCCTCACTAATACATTCCACTATCATTATTTATCTCCCCCATTAATATTAGCGTTGCAGTAACACCTAAACACCTTCCCCTCAATAAAAATAAATACCTACTCAATAAATAGGTTTATCCACACACGACATAGCACATCAGAATGATAACCAGCCTTCGAACAATTGACTTCCTGTACAGTCTCGCTCGCCTACCTCGAATTTCCAAAAGTTTTAAACTGCATTCATTCATTCCCTTGCAATTGCATTATCATCACATTAACCCTCCAATTTAAAATCACAATAATAGCTTTCAATCCGGGGGAACGACATTCACATATCAATTAAATGAACGGTTCTTTGTATTGGCACCGTCTTTAATGCCATTTCAGGCACTACCCATTAGCATTTAAATGATGTGAAAACACTTGAGATTTCGAGGAGACTTCTCCTCCGCTGGCGCTAGGCCTGTAATTAGCATTTTAGCAATACCGCTTATGTAAAGAATAAAGACACAAGATCTGAATATACCTCGAGTCCCTAATCCTCGCCTCCTAATGGGTACCCAAAAGGCTATGGTCTCATGATCTCATCGGCATTCTAAAAGCTTTAATAGTTTGACCATTTCGGACGTGATTCTACGTGCAGATTTCTAAATTAAAAGTAAATGCAATTGTGCTCCAAGTCAAATCTCGCATATCTCGAGCCAAGTGCATCTCAATTTAATTGCAAAGTCATTGAGCCCCGGGTTTTATGATTTTACATTCGCAAGTACATTAATGTGCACAATGAATTGACCAATTATCAATTTAGCACGAAATCCCCCGAATCCATTCTATTAGACGAAATTAAAAGTTTAACTCCGAAAGAGCGAGAGAGAGAAATACAACTTGGGAACTTTACAACTTGAGTAATTATAAAAACACAATAAAATTAACCCATAAACCCTTTTATTATATACTACAAGAATTGTAGATTAGAATTACCGGCAATTCAGATCCTATATGTGAGGTAATCGCGTGTATTTCCCGAACTTGTTTAAGCAAAACAACCAATGTCAATCATACAATGTACCTAAGTACTCTCAGCTTGATTATAATTTCTCAAAACTTGATCACACACACTGATGTATATCGATATAACGATCCAATCAAGCTCAAATCCTCCGCATGTTCATTTGTCAATGTGAAATCCGCCCAAAGAAGAGGTTATTTTTACAAATTATAAAGTTTGCAAAATCCTAAACTTTTTCTGGAAATTAACTTTTTACTTAAGATTTTTAGCGCACAAATGTAATCTCATCTAGACAGATATGCTTGAAAAAGTTTTACATATCTCTTGGGCGTGCTTTATACTTTTTGAGCAACTCATAGGCAGCAAAAATTGAATTGGTGGGCTTTTTTTCTCACTGACTGCGACAATCTAATCCTTTTCCGGGGGCAAATGTCAAGCCAGCTTTTCTTGAGAACAACTGTGATTCCAAGAATATATAGAAAAAAAGGGTGCACCACTTTAATTAAGAACACAGAGTGTGAGGTCCTTATTCCTTATTTATAATCCTCGGATTAAGAAGGCAATTCCTTTATATTTGAGTTGAGAGCACGAAGCACGTCCTTTCAACTCGGGGTCCACTGAGAAACTAATGTTATTGAGCAGAGCAACAGCGGTTCAGAGCAGCGAAGAGTAAGGTAGGTGCAGTTCCATACTTCTACTTGCACACTGTACAAAGTAGATAGGGAATTTGGGTGAGGGCAAAGATCCTTTTAGCGCCGATACGCTCGCTCTTGTATATACCGTGTGTGTAGTATTTTGGAAGCGAATTTCCTGATTTCCCCTTTCCTTCTTTCCCGGTCTCGTCTATTATTTATTCCCTATGCCTTTGCACACATAGAAGGCAATGCCCTGCTGCTCACCCGAATATCCGAATTCGGGGTTTCTCTCTCTAGCTCACTCTGGAACTTCATCCATCCGGGCGACGCTACTTGGCAACGCAGAACATGCTAACTCTTTTAACCCGGAGGAACATATGAGCTTCTATTTTTTACTTGGTATGATTTCCCCGTAGTTTGGAGCCTCCTTTTCGCCTCATAATTTCATTCTCCTAAGTCCTATGTATGTCACACGAGATTTTAAAACTGCTCTTCCTCCCCCGATGCAAAAGCTTAAAAGATGATTGGGAAGAAACCTCGCCCGAAATCTAAATAGCTTTTTCTTCTTTGAACAATATGGCATTGAAGCTTTGCTGCTTTATGCAAAGGAACAATGCATGTTTGAGTATTCTAGATCGGAAGCAAGTTTTACTGGAGAATTTTTCCAATATTTCATATCTCCGAGATGGCATATGGGATTTTGGAGAGGGGGGAAAAGCCTGGGGACCAAGTTCCGGAATTTATATGGTTTTGTGCAAAGAATTCGATTGTGAATCCAAATTCCGGCTCCTGTAACTTCTTGTTAAATTTAAAGGGCAGGAAATTGGGATAGGGAAAGCAGTAGGAGGAGGAGGAAGGTGAGTTTGATCGGGAGCCTTATCTTCCATATAAATAGATAAGTCAGATCCTTTAAGCTTGAGAATTGGAAAGAGATTTTCAAAAATGGGGGGACCAGAAGGAAATTTTATTGGTATATATTTGGAAGGAGGTGTGTTTGTCCCATCTCCAATCCTGGGGACCAAGTTCCGGAATTTATATGGTTTTGTGCAAAGAATTCGATTGTGAATCCAAATTCCGGCTCCTGTAACTTCTTGTTAAACTTAAAGGGCAGGAAATTGGGATAGGGAAAGCAGAAGGAGGAGGAGGAGGAAGAAGGTGAGTTTGATCGGGAGCCTTATCTTCCATATATTAGATAAGTCAGATCCTTTAAGCTTGAGAATTGGAAAGAGATTTTCAGAATGGGGGGACCAGAAGGAAATTTTATTGGTATATATTTGGAAGGAGGTGTGTTTGTCCCATTCTCCAAACGAAAAGCACATAAAGAATTGAATTGAGTCGAGTTGAGTGATATAACCTGGATGTGTGTAAATGCATTTTATCTTATCTACGGTTTCTTTTTTCACGGAGAAGGGGGAGTGGCGTGGCGCTGAGATGGGAGATTGGGGAAACGAGAAGAAAAAGCGGAGGAGAAGGATTGCCAAAAGATCGTGGAGGGTAAATTGTGAAAAATATCGGATTTGGCTGAAGAAGTGGGGTGGTTGGCGGGGGAGATGTGTCTTTTTAGGTGGAAAAAGGGATGGCTGGAATGGTGGAGGAATGAGATTAGAATTAGATTGGAATGGATTGAATTGTTGGGGGACACATGCACATGAGACTGGAGGAGCAAGATGAATAGATATGTAAGGAAATAGATTCGGAAACGGCCTGGAATTGTATATCTTTCTTTGAATAAATGAAAGGATGAATTGCATCTTCAGGATCCGACAGATCAGTTAGCTTAGAAAAAGAATGTACGATTTCTCCCCAACACCTCACTAAAGATAAATACTTATTGAAAACACAATTGCACGCTTCAATAGATCTTGAACACCGATCTGGATTCTCGGGTATTTATACGAGTGCATACAATTTATTCTTTCACTAATCCTAAGTAGCCATTTCCATTGAATTCTTCTTTTGAAACCAGTTCAAGTGCATCGATATTTCTCGATATCTTAATCCGAGTGTGTTAAGAACGGCCTAAAAAAGACCCGACCAAATCTGGACGAAAAAGAAACTCAAAAAAGGCATAGAGGGACGGCCGGAACGGATTAAGAATTTTTCCCAGGGGAGAGAAATAGTGCGAGCGTCTTATCATTTTGAGATTTTGAGTGTAGGATCTTACCGGATCCGGTTAAATGTTATGAGAGCCCTCAACTCCCCAGCTAATCTACTGATCCCCTTGCAGCTTGTGCCCTTATACGTCCAATTCACATGAAAACGAGGGAAAAAGTCAAGAGTAAAGGGCCACTTTTTATAGGAAAAAACACAAGCATTATCATCCATCTCCCCTCGTCCTCTAGATTAATGTTTACAGTCCTTTGTAACTCTGATGGCCCGAGAGAGGTCAAGGGTTAGGGAATGAAAACATGGTTTAAATTGTTTCGCTTGCGCTTTGGAAGTCCACTGATCTTTCCCTTCTTTCCCCCTTTCATGAGAACCAAAAATAAGTTTTGTAAGAAGTGTAACCATTAAATCTTTCACACAATCCCCTTTAAATCGTACGCCTCCTCCTTCCTACGATCTCCTCAATGTATTATTTCTACTCCGGAAATTTAAATCTTCCAATTCTCTTTCAAAGGGTGGGAGATGGCAAGTCGTTGTTAGCTAACAATGTTCCTACTGGCTTCTCAAAACTCAAATCTACCACCAAAGTCAAAGAAGAAGAGCTCTGTGCACACAAAATAAATAAATTGCTTATTTTCAAAGGAAAGTGCGAGAAAAGCAATTCTGGTTTACAGCTTTCGCTTCCTTCATCTTTGTTCTCTACTTACCCGTACTTAATAACCTTCCAAATCGGCTTGAAATCTTGGAAATCTAAACATCTTTGTTGGTTAAGTATATCGGACTCGAGTGAGACCATAAAACCCCGGGTTTAAATGGTCAAAGACAGAGGACAGAGAAGAGAGTAAACATAAATTAATGTCCCCCTTCGTAAATGCTGAAAAAGTCATAAGTCTGGCTGGTTTTCGACCAATTCGGCCTATACAAATTAACCAAAAGAAAACAGAAAGAAATGTCCCGATTTTTTTACAGTTTATCCCTCCTTAAGTTAAAAGATGGGAAAAACTCGATGAGGATTGTTTATATTAGCACTTTGGAATGGACTTGTATTGTAAGTGTCGTAATACACGTAAAGAATTCAGGGCTGTAAAGAAGGCGAGAGAGAGAGTGAATGAGAGGGACAGATGTCAAAGGCCTAGGCCCCTTTGAAATCACGACCCCTTCTCTCTCCTCGGTCCCTGTGTCTGCAGAGCCAAGGGACCCTTTTTCAGCTCTCTTTCGGAGCGAACAACATGTTCCCGAGAGGAGGAGAATGACATACATACACCCTCCTCCTATTCCTTTCATCCGAGTATCTGTACAAGTATGATATATAGAGCCGGAATATGTATTATTAACATTTGAATGCTCTCCAGCTACTTATGTCGGAGTAAATCTAATAGCAAGCTATAAAGATTATTGGGGGGATATATATGAAATGAAGGGTACTTTGACACAAAGGGCTCTCCTACTGCTGACGATGACGATACCCAGACAAGTATAGGGAAACAATATCTGTTTTGGAGAGCCATAAATCCCACAAGATAAAGGAGGATGAGAGGAGGCAAGGGCCTGTTGTATCCGCGACTACTGTCTGTCTGCGAATAGTAGTAAAAAAGAATTATAAAAATTTTACACGTATAAATACCCCTCGAGTTTATTCACAGTGAATGGAGTCGAGGACTTGACTTTTTCCTGCATGCCCTTTGCAGTTCTGATCACATTACTCATTGAATGGGAAAAAACGCATCTAAATTCTTTAGTCTACTCTACATCACGCAATGGCAGAGGCATGATAGCAAAAAGGTTCTCTGAATGATGATGATGGTAATTGCTATAAAAACTTGCACTCCCATTAAAACCGTGGATCGTCCCTTTTAAGGGGTACACCAAAAGGGGGAACAAAACAGATAGGAGAAGAACATGCAAGAGCAAGCGAAAAAACCGATTGATCATTCATTTGCACTGCACACTGCAACATGTATACGTGCTATCTTTTGAGGTTGGCTAATGTCACTCGGAGGTATTCGATGCGCATTTACATCATAAAGTAGAGTATTACTCGGGTGTAATGCGAGTACTTAAACTGGAAGAGTTTTCCTTTGCTTCACTCTCAAGTCATATTTGTCCAAAATGATATCCGAGACCACCTAAAATGAATATGCTTTGCTCTGTACAAAGGACCATTAGCATAATACATTAGATAAGGTCTTAGCGATATGAAGACTCTCTCAGAGTTCAAGAGCAAATCCTCAATCTCATGGAATACCACCCTCCCCTCCTCCTCCTCCTGGAAAAAGAAACTTCAAGTTCATGTATACTTAATTTATTAGTTTCACGGCGGATCCCCTCCCTTGCTCCCCACAAATTCATAATTTTTGCCATGCTCCAATGGATAGAGCGGAGATTTACGCACACAGTGAATTCCCCCCAGAAACTGAAGTAGTGGCGGCGAGGACCAAATTATGTTCAAAGAAGATTACACAAATTACTTACTCTTGACGAAGACACTATGCACTGTTCCCCCAAAAGTATCCCGAAATAATATGAATTGCTTTTGGCAGCAGCAACCTTATGAGGGGGTGGGCAATTTTAAGACCCACCCGCTTTTGGATACTTTTGTGTTTTATTCTCTATACGCACTTTAGAGTGGATATATCCTCTAAAAATAAAAAAAATATATTTGAACACACAAAGAACCCTAAATTCAAGTTTGTAGAGAGCCAACTTCATTTAGAACCTCTATTATAAAATAGGAAACAAGACCAATACTTGATTTGAGTGCGAAAATAAATGTATTTTATTATTTGAGATGAGATTGTACTGCAAGCACAAGCCTACCTTATATCCGTATAGCGTGACCCAACCAAGGGGTTTACGATTACTGCCAGCTGTAAATGCTAAGGTCAGTCCCGGATCTTGGCTCTCGAAGCTCAAGTGCAAGTTACACTTAATATCTTGGAAGCACCCAACCCGTACCCCCCTGATTCAATGTCAAGGCAAATAAATAGTGGGAGGAAAGCCAAGAGAGTAGCTACCTTCTAATTAGGAATTATATTGAGAAAGTTAATACCCCAATAAAGCCATAAGGGAGTTGTTGAGAGGAAGCTAATAGCCCAATTCCCCTTGAACATTATTATAGGGATTTCTCTACTATTAATTCCAACCCTGAGTCTTCATCGTATTAAGGAAGGAAGGAGGAGGAGTAGGAAGAGGATGGCTATTGAAGGGATCTCGTGGATTGTTCCATCAGTAGTTAACGGGCTGCTGCTGGTCCACATAGATCGGCAAATTACTATACTTTATAGGGTATTTTATGTCTAGCACTTTCCTACGTACTCGGCCCAAACTCCCGACCTTTCCCCCTTGTCCCAAGATTAAAATTGAAGTGGGAAAGCCAAAAGTCAGAGCAATGAAATGACGAATATTTTTATTGGAAGTCCTGCTGACTCCCCTTCCTCTTCCCCTTTTTACCCCTCTAGCACTGATTTCGTAAAATGGTGCAAATGAATTCTCGAGATCATAAAAATATCAGAAGGTTTTTCCCCCTTCAGCCCAATTCTCACATATTATATTTTCCTTCCCCCGACCCTTATGCTACTCCGCTCACCCTTCTTATGAAAATCTGTCTGGCAAGCTTGAGATGCTTTAAATAATATCCTACTCGATATTATATTTTCAGAAGAGTGGGTGGAGTTGTTCAAGATATTCCCCAGTAAAGAAATAAGTAATATACACCGAAGAAGAAGAGGGTTTCTATTATGCATGAAACTACTAGAAAATTCTCAAGATCGGAGAGCATCTTCTCCCGAATTCGGGGCCACATTTGTGCTTACCAAAACTAAATAAGATTGAGAATCCAACCTTTTGCTCTAGCATAGGAGGAGGAGTAGAAGGAAGCAAACTTAAATGGATAGAGATTCGCATGGCCAACTCTTTCCCATTTTACTGAACACAGCATAAATGGGATTGGTGTTCATTTTGCTCTCCTGCACGGCTAGAATTAAGATTATTTCTCGTTGGAAGACAGTAGAGATTTAATCTAAAGGAGAGAAAGTCAGTATCAGCATGTTTTCCACTTTGTTTTGTTGAAACTGATACCAAATCCTTTGGAGTAGTGTAAACTCTACTCTTTTGAACAGCTTTAAGTTTATCCAGATTTATGAAGTTGGACAAGGGGCGGATTTTTTACTTTTTAGAGCTTAGTAGGCTCGGGAGAAAAGGAGGACTTAATTTGTCCTCGAGATGTTGAGTGAGCGTGCAGACCAGATGACTACTCGCTTTAGAGCTTCTGAGCTCAACTTTCTTGAATTCATCTTCGTTTGGACTTATGGTTAAATGCATTTCATATGTTTGAGAATAAGAAATGTTGAGATACATAAGAGTACAGATTGAGCAATTACTTATGTATGTGTTTTTGGGCTAGGGTAAAAAGAGGAGCGGAGGAGGAGGAAAGGATTGTCAGGACTCTGGGAAAATGGAGAATCTTAAATCTTCCACGGGTTTCACCAACTATCTTGTATAATTTGAAGGTATATCTGTATATCTTGAGATCCTTGAGCAAAAGTTGTAGATATTTGTGGAGGAGGAAGAGACGGAAGCAGAAAATTCGGATCCGGATCTGAGCTAGAGTAATTCTTTCGCGGTTGGGCTCCAAAATATAGGAAATTACTTGAAATTAGTCGGCATATTTCTGAGCCTTAGCACCCCGCTGACAAGAGTTGAACTTGTACTCAAACGAGTGCAATGGAAGGAGCTAGTGAAGGGCAAGTCCCCATTGGATTTTTCGGATTTCAGTGAGAATTTTACTGCGAGTACTTATGACATAAAGCCCCATCATATGGCATGTTGAGCTTACAAAATTGAGTGACTTTTACCAGCAAAAGAAATACTCTTACACACATTCAACTGCGGATCAAATTCAAGAGTAAATCCGACGCATTTCTTATGTATTCAATGCCTTACACTCCTCTGGTCTTCTGTCCGTCTCCTTCTCCCTTTGTTCTTGTCCAAATACATGGAAAATGTGGAGAAGCAGCTGCAAAAACTGAAACAGCTCTTTCTCTGCAAAGCTCCCAAAAACTTAAACCTTTCATTCACTTCAACCTCAACTTGATCCCTTCAATTTCTTTTCGTCTTTTCCTAAAGGGTGCTGTTATAAAAGAAAAGTTCTCATTTCCTGATTAAGTCATGTTTGGCCAAGGCTCACTTCACCTCCAAGTGCACCGACTCACCCTCCTCGAAGGATCCCGAACTAATGATTTTGTGAGGAAAGAGACAAAACAATGACAAAGGGGAGTAAATGGCTCTTGTTGCAATCCTAGAAGGAATTCCTCGATGCACTCGGTTGCTTTGTGTCAAAAGTCAAAGAGAACTCTTTATTTTCCACTTCCTTCTTCTCTCGCCCATACACTCTTTTAATGGGGAAATGCAGTCAAATGGCCATTATCATTCATCCGGAATCCGTAATGTTCCTCCCACTCTTCTGATATATTTCATTATTTTGCTCCCGGTTATTACCTCGAGGCGTCGCGTGCTCCCGAAAAGTTGTACACACGGAGTTGGAGCTATTTAACTTTTATTTTTAGTTTTTGGAATAAAAAATGAGAGTCAATGTAAATGTATTTATACAGAGCTGGAGCAAAAAAGGCTTGAATATGTCCCACCCCTCCTCCTCCTAATGCAAAACTTGACAAATGAGAACTGAGCAATATTACGAGTTAACTCGTTCGTTTTTAGCAAAAACCTTAACATTACTCTATTCTGGTTGATTTATACGAGGATTTCGGGCTCCAGTGAAAGGCTCCCACAAGTACATCCCACCTATCAGGCTATCAGCCACAATCCACGCTTTTTACTTAAACCACAACCGCTTCAGTACAATTCCCCCAATGCAAACCAGTAAATCCTTTAGTTTTTACTTTGGTGGGCAACCCGCAGGAAAAATCGCTTAATTCATGGAAAAAACTAGCAAGTAAAAAGGTAAATACCATACATAAAAAAACGAGGGGAGAAACACTGCCCTGAAACGCTAAAAAAGACCATGAAAGAAATCCTTTCTCTCCTCCTCCTCCCCCGTGGAACTTGGAACTTTTAAAAGCAAACAGCGAATCCTCTCCACCGTTTACACAACTTCTTGACGAAATCTCGAGCCTTTATTTTATCCTCCTCCTCCTCCTGGAGAAGCTTATCTTTGCCTCAATGTATTTGTGAATGACTGAGGAGGAAGAAAGTCATTCCATAGAGTATTATTACCATTAGCAAGATAGGGTGAACCGATGAGATGCCCCCAAGCCAAAATCATTACTCCAAACAGTTCCAATCCCTTTTTCCATTTCATACATCTTTCTCTCTCCCTCCATGTTCATCTCCTCATAAAGAAACCTCAATTTATTTGCTACATCAGGCTCAATACAACAACGAGATAACGATAAATTACGGCTTTTTTGTCCCCAAAACATTTACTATATAAAATAAGACATTTCTCGGGTCTTCTACGCGTATTTCTTTTACTTTACCTTTTCTCTCCGCCAAAAATATAATTATAAGATATACTTACTTGTATTTAATGGATACACCTTGAGCGACTACATGCGCTCATTATTTACATAAAAGTTCTAAATTTCGAATTGAGCTCAATGCTTATGTATACAAGGATTCAATTACATCTCGTGAGTGAACATGCCGATTTACTGGAGAGTGAACTTAATATGCATTGAAATATATAGGTATTTTTTGGGGGATCGCTTTGAAGAATGTTCTATAGTATATTCATGTCCGAATCTGCAAGAAAAAATACCGGGTAGAACCTCATATCCGGTTCTTTTCTCAAAGGCGTGTGCCTCGGAAAATAAACATCTTTCCATTAAATTCTAAACATGCAAAAATAACATGAACTCGTCCATTTCAAAGAAGAGTGAATACCCCTACTAAATAAGTAGTAATACTACGTAGTAGTATCTAGTTCATTTCAGGCTCGGCTGGCCTTACAACTCTACTTGTAGTAATGTGCCGGGAGGTTTTGTGATCTGAGAGAGATGCTTGGAACATCTGTGGACCTCTGGACCACTTGGTGGATATGGGGAGAATCTAATCCAAATCCTAAACCCTCGTCGGCGTCAAAAATCTCTTCTTTTTCACAATTCTGGACATTACGTACAGAGCTCGAGTACGGCCAATATTAGTAACTTGTATTCTCTAGCCAGCCCTCGTAATAATATACGACTGCCGGACATAATTTGTCGAGTGAACTCCACTCCTTTCTCGACCAGCCTCTCCTTTCTCCCCAAGTGTCGCAACACATCATCTCAAATCTCATTTAGGCCCAAGTGCTCAAAATAAGTCTCTCAACAGTGCAGTAAGCCCCTGAGTGATGACCTCTCGGCACTTTCCTCGAGACGACTGACGAACCGAATACTGACCAGTGCCCCCTAACTTGGAGCTCTCTCACGTCAAATTGAGCTGTCAATCTTGATTGTCTTTAGGCGTTCATTCGATCCTTTCCGTCATTCAATTTCCATTATCCCAATTTGAAATGGTTCGAGTATACGGACGGATAGAATTAAAGCATTATCCAATATTATTTACAAAGATACAGAGATGACTATCAAATAAGAAGAGGTATCATATGTCCACTTTCTATGCTCAGAGCGAGAAAGATAACCTTTTTTGACACCTTTATGAGAAGCTTTTAGCACTTTTATTTCGAACAATTCCACTATTCTTTCTATCTGACGGTCTGACCCTCTGATCTGAACCGCTGACTCTCTTTGAATGCCGTCTAATAAAGGAATTATATTCGAGCGAGTGAGCGAGTGTGCTCAAAGAAAAATCAGACCTGAAATGTTTTTACTTTTACTTTCATATTGAAATCACATGCTCAAAGAACACAGAGCTCTCAATGTTATTAGCTCCTTGAGCTTAAGCAGTAAATGCTTAATGACACCCTATTTAATAGGGATAACTCTCTAGAGTAGGAATATTCCGGCCCAGGTTGTGCTTTAGAGGGATTAACTCGGGCATGACGCGATCAGATAAAGCGAAGGAGCTCCCAAATAAGATTTATGTTTGCTTATGATGAATTAAGCTCTTTCTTCTTTAATGATAAGGGTAATGAAACTGCTGGAGAGACGAGGACTGGAGTTAAATGCTTCTTACAAGAAAAAAGCGAGGCAGGAAAAAGAAATGTGTAATGTAATGCACCCAAGACGGAGAGGATTTTATGAAAAGAGCCATTGATGAGCTTATATTCTTGTACTCAAATAAAAGCTCGGAGCTTAAGCCACTATTACGATATGAGTTGACTTTTACTTAGGCAAGACCTTAAAAGGCACTCTATTCTCTCTCACCTGACCTGAGCCTGACGCCTTGAGCTTAAGCCTGTAAGCAGATGCATCTTTTGTAAAGAGTATTTTTATACTCTTTTCATTTACTTGACGGCCGCATACTTATTCGTTATTTATGACGTTAGAGTGAGTGTATTCATCTCTGACGGTATTATTATTTGTCTCTTAAAGATAAAATGACACAAAGCACACGCCTACAGGGAAGTTAAAGACATGTTTCGGAGAAAAAAAGTCCCCGCGAGTTCGAACAATGGAATGGAAAAAAGAAATCCATTCTTCCAAGTCGGATCCCGGTCCTGATCATCATCATCTATACTCTCTCGAGTCCTCCTTCTATCAATGTATTCCAGTTCGTGATACTTAATTTTACTCGGGGGAGGTATTCCCCGGCATCAAGAGCTCATTTGGACCCTGCTCCGTGTCGCCCAATTCAATTTAAAAGGCAAACTTGGGCAATTTGGTCAAATACCCTTATAAATAATAAGGGCTCGGAGTCGAAGCCCAACCTCGGCGTTTTTGACGTTTGACCCAGATCAGATCCAGTTGGAGGAGACACTTTGGAGGAGACACCCTTTTTCCTTCGACCTCGAACGCCCTTATAATCTCCTCATTTTATTATTAACATATCCCATCGTTCTAATATCTGTATAAGGCCGTAGATTTCATTCAAATCCCTCCAAAATCCATATTATAGATAAGTAGGTATCTATTCAAAGAAGATCCCATTAGACAACACTTTTCTCGCTCTATTCGAACAAAATCTCACCCCCTTCCAGGGCAAGGCATTCCATCGATTTGAATTCCATTTTCAAACCAATCATAAACCCAATCTTTTTATCTCTTCAATCCGGATCTCACCTTAATCCGTCTCGAAGCCCCCAATTCCCAGAGAATATAATGTATATGACTCGATCTCGGATAAATTTAGCTCCCAGGCTGAGATTTTTCTCCGCCGCCTCCTCGTAACTCATAAACCCCCTGATAATTTAATAATATGTTCTTTCTCTTCCTCCGTTCGAATCGCCCTTATCTATCTCTTTTTCAAAAGAGCGAACCAACAACAAGAATGGCCATAAATATTGTAACTCATAAACCTCTTGATAATTTAATAATATGTTCTTTCTCTTCCTCCGTTCGAATCGCCCTTATCTATCTCTTTTTCAAAAGAGCGAACCAACAACAAGAATGGCCATAAATATTGAGCTTTTTTGAAGGGGGAGAAACAGCGTATAATCATTACCTCATTATATTTGTCCCTATATATTTTTTCCGAGCTATGCTACAGATCCTCGGAAAAAGCCGCTAAATAAGTACATACTCTCGAATCCCAAAAAAGACCATAATCAGACTATATAGGACATAGTCATACTGATAGTAGAAAAACTTAGGTTTATAATTTACATAATATTTAAACAAGGCCTTTAACAAGAGTTTGGCCCTTTTTCCTAGCATCTCAATTGATCTTGGAAGATGCCGGGGGCCCAAAAAGATTACTTTGTCACCAATTAGCTTGGGATAATTCTCTGCAGATTTATGCATCCAAAAAATATATAGTACTCCATTTAACTCTGTAAATGTAGCTTATCTCTTAGAGAGACCACACCATGAATCAAGTCTTTATTTCAAAAGATTTGGAGCATGTGTTTCTGAGAGGAGGATTCGAAAGATCATTTGTTGTGAGTAACAAATGCATCCTCCTCTTTAACTCTATTAACTACCAACATGTACGAATACAATATAAATTCTCCAAGTTGAAGCATTCAAAATAAAATATCTACCAAAACACACGATCCTTCTGGATTCGGCTGGATAAAAAAAGAGATAAAGATGCTTGTCTTCGAATCTATGAATTGATGTACAATGTATAAGAATGAGCACTTAAATATTATATTTTTCATTCCAGTTTCAGCAAAAGCGGGCATTTATTATGCCGCGGCCCGGAAAAAGTCGGAAACCACTTTGGTCCAACAATTTTAAGTTTGCTGCTGGATTTGATCCCGAGAAATTGAGTATTCTCATTCCTTTTATTCAAGTATTATACAACTGGGTTTTGCTCGTTCAAATGTACAATGTAAGTAATGTCCAATGCTCAAAGGAGATCGAGTTGAGTCGAGCTCCAAAGCGTTCAACTTTTTCTCTCAAAGTCTTTTTCTCAAAGTCCATTTTAAAGAGAAATCCGTATAAATTCTCAATTCCTCTCTTAACTTCAAAGAGTCCTTTATTCATCTCCATTTCATTTCCATTGTGCAACATTTTATTCCTCAACTATGTGTTCTCTTAAGAGCATTTCCTCATAAGCCTTTATGCTCGTGGACCCGCTCTTCCCCATATCTCGTCTTTAAATCAGTTTTATAACACTCACTCCCCGCCGGAGATCTACGTACAACTCTATAAATGGTTTAAAAGGCTATTTTACTTTAGTATAATTGGTCATTAAACAAACACAGCAGAGCCAAGCGGCATTCTTTAACCTTCTTAGAGGCTAGAACTGCATTCAGCTCTATTGCTTTTACATCACCAAATCCCCATTAACAATTTACATATCCCTTCCTTCATTCCTTGCTCTCTCTCGTGTTGAAATGCAATGCTACTCTTCTATGGAGGAGGTCGTAAATATCTGTAAAAAGGATTGATGAATTCCCGTACTTAACACAGGGAGACAAAACACTTTAGCTGGAGAGTCTTGAGAGTATTCCCGAGTCATAATCCTAATAGAGAGGGGGAGAAGCCAAGAGGATTGGAGACAAATAGTATTTAAGATATTCCATTGGCATGCTGCTTGGCTTCCAGGTTCTAGTATGTTAGAACTATTGGAGAGAGAAAGGGTTGAAGTGCATTCTTAAATTCTTGCATGGGAAACTCATTAGTAGCAAAGTTTTTGGGTCAGAAGGAAAGGTCACTTCCTCAAGATATAACACTCTTTATTCAGCAGACTCATTCCCGAGAGTTTATTCTTATACCCTTGGATAGCTTCGTAATGTATGGGTTTCTCCACTCATCAGAGGGGAATATTAGCACCGTATCTTTACAACCTTTTTTCACTTCTTTCATAACCCCCTTAATGAAGAGCCCCATCCATCTTCCTACGGATCCTCTCCAATCTAATTACTTGGTTTATTCTCAGATGAAAATATATTAGTTCCCCTACAAAATCAAGGGGTTTTAAAAGGAAAAAGGCATCCGCTAACGTTCCTCACACGCCACCTGGGTCACTTTTACTGGGTATCACACAAAGAGGAATGAGCACGAAGATTCCTTAATCCCTAAAAACCGAATCCTCTTCTTTCTTTGGAAGATTCACATCCTCATTATGCGAGTTCACGGGATATGCTCTTTTCGGGTTTAAAAAAAGAGCAAAACAAAATAAAGTATACATCTTCTCACTCACCTCCTCCTCCTCCTTCTCCCATAACTCTGAAAGGGATCCTCGTATCTTCTTTTAACTAGGGAGCATGCCTAATCGCATCCCTTTTACAATTTTGTAAAAGAAACTCAAATCCTGCCTATAAATTAAGGGCCTAGCTGGAGCTGGCTCTTATCGCCTTCTCCCTTTATTCCTAATTCATCCCTCTTAAAAATACATCTGTACAACCACAAGCCACTTAGGATTACGAGGAGTATTAAGCAAACCAGTAAAACACCGAACTCTTCAAATGTATTTCTCTTTTTTGAAATTATGCAGTGAGAAATCCTTTAAAATGTTATTTTAGACCTGGAAAAAATTACGAGCTTCACTAAATTATCGATAATGCTCTCAAGTATTATTTCTTTTCCACACTTAAATGTTTGGAATGTAAAGTTTTAAGTAATGTACTTTTTCAACCCCCTCATTCAAGTTGTTTTTAATACATTCTACAGCTTCTTTATATAGACATTAATGGTTTTAAATGCAAATACGATCCAACTTTTGTCATCTGAAGATACTGTGCTCCTAATATTGTAGATCTCAGCTTTTGTTATCAGCATCTGCCTGCCTGCCTGGGTGGCCTATTCTTCTACATACTCTAGTAAGTACTCGTATATTGCCATACGCAGGGATAGAATAGAAGACATAGGAAATGAGTTTGGTGTCTGAGTTTTGTTAAATTCTTTTGGCAGAGCCAGCAAGGATTCTCCTCGAGCAAATGGCACATACCATTTTGCAAAAGTATTTAGGGAGAAATGAAGTTGGAATGTGCAAGGAGAGAGAAGTGTAATGCAGAAAGTTGCAGAGCCAGCGAATTCATTTCTTTTGGGGCGAGACATTGTTTTGCGAGCTGGAGCTTTTAACGTGCGTAGCCTGAGTGCGTACGCATTAGCATTGTTAGTTAGCGGATGAAGTTGGCGGTCCGAAATAATGTTGAAAGAGAAATGAGCTAAAATATCCTTTTGGCTTTACAATCCTCCGTTCCGTATATCCTGCAAATACAATTCACCAACTGGAAACCATTATTCTTAAGCATTGGATAAGTACTCTAAAATGCTTAGTTAGAAGGAGAGTACATTTGCAAGAATTCCAAGGTGGCATAATGAACAGTTAGTGAACCTAACTAAGGGTGAATTTACGAGACACTAGCGAATAATTTTTCGCACATTTCGGGAGAACGAGAGCATTAGCATTATAGGGGGTTCGTTGACAGACAAGAAAACAAGGTCTTTAAAATAGGCTGGAGAATTGCTGAAATGCCTCTTTGAAAATACCACATGAAAGACCTCAGTAGCAGCCCGAAAGTCGATACCCTCACCATATTTTTCATGTATCCGTATTCATCTGGGGATACAAAATATTCGCTCATAAATAGCGTATCAGGGGAGTGCGAATGACTCTTGGTGGAGCCATTTAAAAGGCCCTATATTACATCTATGTGCACTCATAAATAGTCTGATACTCGCAAGATTAGAGAAATATTAGCCAAATATCCAAAAACCTTTCAGCTTTTTTTCAAACAAATTCTTTCTCTAATCATCCGTGAATTCGATCCTCTCGCAAATGGCTTTATACTTTAAATTCAAGATATCTTTAAACTTTCCCAATTCCAAACTAGAACTACATAAAAGTAAACGAGTTCACTATTTATTTCTTTGCCCCAAAAATGGAAATACACTCTCTCAAGTTTGCACTAATAATACAAGTTGTAAAGCAATAGAATTTAAGTAAGAAATTCACTTTTTCAATAATCTTTATGCGCTTTCTTGTGTCCAACTTTAAATGCAAAACCCACTTAGGACAAGCTAGGAGTTTTTTAACCCCCTTTTTAAAAAATACCCTTATCCTTCGTAGTGTTTTTTGCATACATTATATTCATTATTATTCTTAAGATAGAGGAACTTATATGTGACAGTGGGAGGAAGAAGGCTTTATGATATGTGCAGTTAAATATATGGCTTTCCTCCTCTTTCCCAGAAAAAGCAATATAGATCCAGTGTCTCGATAAGGAGAGTAAGATGCAATTACTAGCACAAGCTCGAGATATGAAAGGAAATGCGAAAAAAGTGTCTCAAACTCTACAAACTTTTATCGTTCAATTTTACCCCTCCTCTTCAATGTGACAAATGGTCCAAAAAAACCCTAGCGAAAACTTTCTTAGCACCGTCCAGCTTCAAGTTCTGGAATGCCGACACAAATAATAATAACATCTCGATACGTGTGTATACTAAACATTATTCTATTATTTCTTTTCTACATAACATTGCCTCCGGAACCAATAAGAGCCAGGATTACGGGGAAAAACTCTCCAACTAAAGTAATTCCATTTGGATCCAGATCCGCAGTCATTTCCATCAAATCCGATGAGCTCCAAGCAATTGACGATTGAATATTAAGCCAGGATGGAGGTTCGGACGTAAGATGAATAGCAAACTGGGTAAATCGAGCACCTTCCATCTATTTTGTATGCATTTTTATCCGCTCCGAGAATACAAAACAAGGAGGAAATATCCGGAGGTCTTTTTCCTTTTCCTTATTATATGCATTTCCTGTTTGCCTTTCCTTTTATTTAAAGCTTTTCCTTTTGGATGAATTGAAATTTAAAACTTGAACTTGGAAGACTTTGGGATTCGGGGGAGGAGGTTGAGGGAGTCAAAAGATGCATGTGCAACTGACGTGAGACGACGCTTAATCAAGTAGGGGGGCTGAACAGGGAAGAGAAAAATGAAGTATTAAACAAGGGCGAGTTTAGTCAATTAATCACTGATGTGAAATTAATGTCGTACATTTTCAAGGGGACTCGTTGCATAGTGCATTCCCTTGCACTTTGATCCATCAATCCTCGGCTAAGTAGGTATATTCTCAGATGATGATTATTCCGCCTCCGTACCTATTGGGGTATTAAAGCATTATATTCGGTAAATAGAAAGACCAGAGTGTTTGGGGCTGAAACAAAATGTCCTAGTCGCTCTCAAGTCCCCGCGTTAAACATGCTCTGAATACTTGAGTAGATGGATATTTCAGAAAAGGTTCATTAAACACAAACCACATATACATGGCTTAACATATAGATTTTAGCTGGACTGGTTATCACTGAAAGTTTGCAAGTGTATATGCATTTACTCCCCCTTCCCCCAATTCATTCCAGATATCTTGTCACTCGGACAGACTCAAATACCCCCTTCGTAGGAGAGAGACAAGTTGAGAGACAGCTTGAGCAAATGACTACACACCCACCCGGCCCTCATTCTGAATTAATTGAAGCCAGATCCTTGCAAATTGGTGGACCACTCTGGAGGGTCTTTAAAGGATAATGAATTTGGAGGAAATCCTAAGATACTGGTCAGGACTGGGTATCCTCCCCGGACAATATATGTTAATTTTAATGACTTTTGTTTGAACGGAGTAAATGGGACGAGAATCCTTCACATCTTTAAGGAAGGAAGGACTGCACTCATTTCTAGTAGTACCTAATGTAAATTAACTCTTGAATCCATTTACTTAACGTTAGCTTAACGAAGCGACTCGATCGTATATGCACTTTAGCATGGGGGAAGAATGCAAAGTGCTTGTTCTCGGGCTTCTCAAGTGTTTGGAAACTAAATAAACTTAAGCCCGTTAAAAACTGCAGACGCATTGTTATTTAATCAAATGTAGTTTGTAATTTGCTCCGGAGGCAGCTAATAAGTGCACACACAATAAGGCATTACCATTAAAGAGCACGGTACATTTAGGTACATGTTTTGTGAGAGATTAGCAGGATCTTTTGAAAGAGGCTAGCCCGACTCCAAGCAATTAAGCAATGCAAACTGCAGCCTCTTGAAAGATCGGTGACATCCTCCTGAGCAAATATTTGCCAATTCATTCGACGGCAAAAGGTATAATAAATTAGATTGAGGAATTTCAATTAGCAAATTACAAGTACGAGACTCATCGATAAGCTGCATTGTTACGACCACAATTTATTTAATAATAGACATTTTATCCGTCTCTCAATGCACAAATTAACATACTTTCCATCTTTAATTCGTCATCCTTATCTCCATCCGTGTTGAAAGGATTCTTTCTGTGAGCTCCTTAAAATTAAATCGAAACTCGAAACGAACCGAGAATTAGATAACGAGTTTACCTACGCTAAAACATTGAGCAGAACGGAATTGACTCCTGAGCAGAAAAAAACATCTTCCTCAATAAAATTACATTTGTAGGTATACTAAACACGTGGAGAGACACTGGAGAAGAAATCCTCTTATCTTTTTGCCCAAAGTAAACATAATAAAGCTTTACGCATACAAACATGTGAATGAATTCAAACCTATGCGAGTATAATTATTTTTATTGAGGATGAAGACGTATATTTCCATTAACAAAAATATCCTGAATTCGTTCCGATTTAAATTAAAGACTTGATCGGATGAGTGCAAATTTTATTGACCGTTTTGCGGGTGAAACATGGGCTAAAATTCGCTTAATATTCGCATTCATGTTTAAAAGGGGAATTGACACCATTACTTTAATACCGCATTAAAATGTAAGAATTGGCCATAAACATAATTTATACACACGGCTCCTCGGGAATCCATTTACATCTTTATAGGTTTATTCTCCAATCGAATGACAAAAAGTTGTCGGCATAAATATAATCTGCTTTAATAAAAACCCCCCATTTCGAGGAGTCTCCCGGATGGAAAAAATCCCATTTCCTAATTTAAACTTTTTCCTGCATCTTCCGGTTCCTCCCTCCGATCTGTACGTATTACGAGTACCTAGAGTCTCCTCCCTGATAGGATTATAATAGCATTATGGCGAGGAGCAATTCACAACAGAGGCTTACAATAAATCAATAAGAATTCCTTCGAAGAAAACCATAAGTCTGCGTTTACTTAAATCTCTACTATGGCCAATTAAACGGCTACGTACGTAGTACAAGAGTTGATGATATCCTACTTCCTCCTCCAAGTGCAGTTTCCCCAGATGTGTTCTGTAAATAAGTTACAAAACTTTACCCATATATTTCCCATGAAATACTTATTAGTACTATTTCATTAGAGGATGCAATGGAAGAGAGGAAAACTCGAGTCATTCGGAGAGAACTTTCTCCAGGATAATTATTTCCGAATCAGAGTTGGTTGGAGAGGAAATGGAAGGAGGAGGAGGAGGAANGAGAACTTTCTCCAGGATAATTATTTCCGAATCAGAGTTGGTTGGAGAGGAAATGGAAGGAGGAGGAGGAGGAAGAGTTAGGGCAAGAAGTGAGTCGAGCCTGAAAGAATTGGATTTCTTTTAGCAATTAAGATTAAACATGTAAAAGAATAAACTCAATTTCTTAGCTCTTCCTCCACGCTTACTTTCACTCGCTGATCAACTTACACACTTCTTTTTCCTCTTTCGAGACCAAGCCCAACTCGAATATTAAAAATACATGCAATTCTTGTATCTATCAAAAGGATGAAAAGTTATTTAAATTCATCTCGTTTGTTTACACTTCTTTCGCAAATGAATGAATTCAAAATTTTGAGATTTCTCTCGAGAGCTTTCTTTTTGTGAATAGATTTTTCTATATTTATTTCCTACTTATTAGAGATTGTACAATACACAGAATTAGATATAGAATTCCAGGCTAATATTTAATTCTCCACCTCGCCCACTCATCGAAAAATTTCCAGTATTTCAATATATTATATACTCGAAATCAGCTCACTTTTTTTGTCCATCAACTCAATCAATATCATAATCCATAAATCCTATTAACATTTTCATAACATATTAAACTATTTATATGAGTAGTAGTATTACATATAATATTTTAACTCGCACACTTCCGAAAGAGTTACAGTGAAAGAAACCAGGATGTGAGTTTAACAAGATCTTTCCTTTGTGTGTGCATTGAACATATTTGTATTCTTATAAGTTTTAGAGTTTTTCAGGGTATCGATTTCTTCTTTTCAAAAAAAGAGTAGAAGAGAATATATAACTTTTTACTTAGGATTAGGAACCTTTTTTTACTGGGAATTTCTCCGTCTTCTTTTGCACATGGTGTTTTGTACCCGTGGCTTAATGGGTAAGCGGGTATTGCGGAAAGTGGTTAGATTTTGAAAGGAAAAAAAAATCTTTTTTAAAACTTTGGTATATTATGAATTGCACTTTTTGCGAGAGCAAAACCAAATCGATAATGAAAAATCACGCATTCCACCAAGTACTAGCTCTCCTAAATTAACATATAATTTGTAGGTTTTTTCTTATGAGTTAAAACAACTTTTTTTGTCCGTAGTAAATCCCTACCTTAAAAATATATATTTTAGGAATATAGGTACCTACTAATAAGTAAAAGGTAAACATGATTCTTTTCTGCCCATTAAATAACATCCTAAACTAATAAAAGCATTACAATATTCCTATGATATATCTAAATTAAAGGACTTTGTTTTCTCCGTATATTTTAAGGTGAAGTGTTAATTGTATTAGTACACATAATATTGTATAACTCTATCGTATAATTTGTAAGGTTGGTATTACTTAATTTCTAATGAGAGAAAGAGAGAACAATAAAATAGATTAAATACATTAATTATATATTTATTTAAACGTACTTATGCCTATGCAGTATATATTGAAACGAACATTCAATTTTGTCTCGGGTATAAGAGTCTTAAATACTTAATACGATACATAATTTGTAATTTATTATGCAAATGCATAACCTTCTTTATATAAGTTTCCACTTTGTGTAAAGAATAAATAATAAAGAAGCGAAGACAGTCTGATGTCCTTAAATCCC
>JAAZTK010000086.1:0-32056 GCA_036507255.1 Megalothorax incertus | reverse complement strand
GACAAATACAGCAGCTCTCGACAAGATGGCTTCGCTGCTTCGAAATCAGCTTCCAAAATGTGCAAAGTGGTCTAGATCAGATTGGGAATTTCCCAAAAAGGCTGAAGAGACTAAAGCTTTAGAGCCACAGGAAAAAGCGGAGGAGGATGAAGTAATAATCACTGAGCAATTGGTCATTGATATCCTAAAAGGTTACAATCCACGGCTAAAGCTACTTTCCTTCAAGAGCAAAATTGGATCCGAATTAGGAGATGGCTACGCGAGCATTATGTATCAAGTAGATGTTGAAGCTGAGGATCCAATATCAAAGAAGAAAGATAATCCCAGTTGGATGGTAAAAACCTTGCCAAGAAATGAATTCCGTGCAAAAATGTTGGCAGGGATGGCAGTTTTTGAGAAGGAAATTGCAATGTACACAAAAGTCTTTCCAATTTTGGAGGAATTTCAAAAGGTCAAAGGGTACCCACTTCTTGACATTTATCCAAAATGTTATAAGACACATATGGACGGAAAGACAGATTATATTGCACTTGAGAATTTAAGGTCAACGGGGTAGGTCAAAAGAAAAATTAAATTTCTTTCAAATACAATATTGATTTGGCGCAGATTCAAAATGGCAGACCGTTTGCTTGGGATGGACTTTGATCATTCTTCATTGGCGCTCAGAACATTGGCAAAATTCCATGCTGTGAGCTATGCTTTGTATAAAGGTGATCACGAACTTATAGTGAGCAAGCATCCGTACCTGGTAGATCGAATGATGAAAAAGGAAGAGGATATGAGTGAGCCTGAAAAGAATTTTGGTAAAAGTGTAATGAGCAAGCATAAGGAGGCATTAAAAGTTGCTGGATTTACAAAAGAAGCAGAGGAGCTTGATAAAATTTTCGACGACAATCAAATAAAAAGGATGTATTCTCTTGTGACAATGAAGCCAAAATATTCTGTGATTGGTAATTGATTTTAAAAATTTGGGTACATGAAAAAAGCATTTATAAATAATATAATACATTTGAAGGTTACGGGGATATGTGGAGTAACAACTCTATGTACAAGTATCAAGAAAATGGAAAAACTCCAAAGGAAATCAAATTCCTCGACTTCCAACTATCGCGAGCAGGATCGAGGGCACTTGACATAAACTACTTCTTGAACACTTCCGTTGAAACTTCGACTTTGATCAATAGGGAGGAGGAGCTTCTAAAGATTTATCGAGATGAATTTGTTAAGGCGTCCCTTGCCTTGGGTGTCCCCCCAGGTGATGGGGCATTTGATTTCAATAAATTCAAGGAGGAAATTCAGATTTACGGCTATTTTGGTGTAATAATGGGTGAGTAGTGGTTTCATTGAATATTTTAAATAACTAGATTAATTGAAATTGAATAATTTTATAGGAATCTTTATCGCTCCAATTGTTTTTAAGCCAAAAGATGAAGTGACGGATTTTGAAGAGATAAAAGGAGATACGGATACGGATATTTTTGAAGAGCTGGAAAAGAGAGATTTTTTTGGGAGTGGGAAATCGGAAGCTTCCCTACACAGGATTGCGGCGATAATTAAACATCAATGGCCCAAATGCAAACTTCTTGACTTGGATTAATTATAATTATCCGAGTTAGATCAAGCTACCACTTATAAGTATTAATTGCAGTTAAAAATAATTATTTTGATTTATCTTTAGGAAAATGATTTTAGCAGAAATAAAAATATTTTGTGTTAAATATATGAATACATATATCATTTTGATTTTTGTCCTAATATTATGTAATTTCTTCCACAGCAGGTCAATTTCTATCTAATAAATTGTACGATACGAGTATACTAATTAATATTAAGGTATCAGTACGATTGTCTCATGATATTTTTCAGGTGTTTTAAATAAAAATTCATTTGATAATTTAAATATCTAGTACAAAAATTAATCTTATTACTTTCATTGGAGTATACATATTTAAAGCGGGGAATTGCGGTCCGGAATCCCGGATTGCTCCTGATGACATTCCCTATATTTCGAGGAAACTTGATTTGAAGGATAAAGGGGATTTTTTATTTTTCTCCTAATAGCCATCGAAATTCCTTGTTACTATCAAATTGACGCGATCGAAAAATCCCAAAAAATTAGTAAATTGTGAAAAAACATTTTGATAAAGTATTGAAGATGACGGCGAAAGGCCTTCCCACCATTAACGACGCTCAGGATCGTCAAGTTGAACAGAAACGCCGCCCCCTTTTGCTCATCAAGATCACTGGGACTGTTCTCTACTTACTTTTAAGTAAATTGCATATCAATTTTTATTCGATTTTAATCAACATTTTGAAAATACACAATATTGATTTGTAAAAATCTACAGCCATCGGCATCCTGACTGCTTTGAGAGGCGACCTGAAGAACCGGAATTGTGAGAGTAATGATCAGAAAAGGTGTACATGCAGGTACGTAGTATAAAACGGAGATTGACAATTTGTAACATTCATTTAAAATTAAAATTTGATTACAGCTGCATCTATACTTTCAATGTTAAGGATCCGTTCCCAACCGTGGAAGTTGTGGGAGGATTCTTAGGCACTAACATCAAGACAATTCAATTTGCGGAATTTATGGCAGTCTTCTTCCCAGTGCTGTAAGCATATTTTTATTAAGATTAAATACTTTCTATCAGTATAATTGCAAATGATATAATATACCTATTTCATTCATTTTTAAAGGATTCTGGTTGGACAGATTCTGGAGCTCCTCAACTGCAAATACAGATGGTAAACTTCCCGTTTGCAAAAAAATACAATGCATTTCCCCTAATTTTATAATCCTAATATCTGTGTGGCCTTTATCTATAAATAGTGCAATGAATTAAATGTATTTTATACAATATCATAAGAAAGATTGACCAAAACCTAAGATTTAAACTTGATTTTGATGTTGGGAATGGGGACTTATACATAAGCTATTTTGGATTCCATAATACAGATGCATACTATTGTACAATGCTACAAGCATAGTCTTTGAAACTTGTCATCACTTCAAGTTCATTTCCAAAAGGGCTTGCCTATCTTGATTCTTATAAACCTTTGTATAAAACACCTCTCCAAGAGCTATTACAATACTAATGGAAATAGTTAAAAGATAAAGAACAAAGGACCCTTTAAGATTTGATAAAGATAGGGCTATTTCTTCATCTCCTAGCTCGGGGAAAAGTGATGGCGTTCCAGATTTAATTTCCCAATCTATTCTCTCAGCACGAACTAATTATTTAATTAATTAAAATATATGATATAATTAATATTTTAAGCTTTAATATGGCTAATTTGAATTACCAATTTCCAAATCTAATTGAATCCAATGGGCCACAATTCCGTTGTCCCAAAGTATTCCCAATATCTTATATCGGTAGGAGTAAATATTAGATTTAAATTACAAATTATACTTAGAAGGAGATATGAAATTGAACATCGCTCCTTTCGAATTCTTACCAATTTGATTAGTTAGAAAGCACCTTGTTTATATCAATAAATTTCAGGCATTTTTCAGAATGGCCACTCGTGTTTAAATGAGGGACGTCGAAAGGTCACGTTTCCATTGATCTTTAAGATTTCATATGCGTTATTTCTTCTTATTAAGAGACTTTATTCTAATTGCAAGTTTTGTTGTTATTAGCGAATTAATAAATTCAGGTCAAAGGTCAATAAAGTTTATACATAAAAGATAGGGGAGAAATGGGATCTTTCGACGTCCCCCATTTAAAAACGAGTGGCTATTCTGAAAAATGACAGAAATTTACTATTATAAATAAGGGTATTTCTAACTAATCAAATTGGTAAGAATTCGAAAGGAGCGATGTTCAATTTCATATCTACTTCTTAGTATGACAATTTCTATAAGTATGTATACCCGGTTCAAATTAGGCGAAAAAGGAGCCCTTTTTTCAATTGACCAACCACCTAAAGATTTTGTATTTTACAGATATATTAGTGTAAAATTTAAAGATATCTCCGAATGTTTTAATATTTTTAGGTACTGGCATGCGGAGAAAAAGTAGCTTCCTTTGAGATAGTAAAAAGATCCCTTCTGGATATAGTGCTGAAATTCTTATAAAATAAGAATCTCGTCTGCATATCATATCTGTCAAGTTTTTAAGAGTTTAAGAGATTTTAAGAGATTAAAATATTTTAGTTTGATTTACGCTAAACAGGCGTATTTCTCTTTGAGCCCACGTAAAAAGCAATTAACAGAGTCGGATGCAAAACTCATTCCATCTACCAATTTCTTATATGTTGGATTGGATGAACTTTTTAAATTTTGATAAACAGCTCCTCCAATTCCGGCTGCCTATAATTATTAATTATGAGAAATTAGTAAAATCGTTCATATATGTTTTATAGGTACATATTTCTCTAATTAAACCTCCAATCCCCATTTGAATCCTGGCCAATTTACAAGCTCCTCAAAAGTTTCTGGAGTTGACTCTGGTAAGGGGAATGCCAGAAATGTTAGCAACTTTGATCTATAAGCTGTAGTCATTATAAGAGCAAAGAACATTAAAAGTAAGAGTAGAAATCGATTGCTTTTATTATATGAAACATCTTGTTCCATAAAAATTCCGTACACAATCCAAGTAGAAAGGTGTAGACTTTTCAGGGGGTTTCCAAATTTTTTAGCCCGGAATAGGAAAAATAAAAGAATCAATATTAAAAGACTGCAGAATAAAAGAAGCCATATATTTAGAGTAAATGGCCATATTATCGAGTTTGGGGAGACTTTAGATTGAGGTAGCCCGATAGTAAATATGAAAGCTACATAAGTAAATGGCCTGAGAAAGCCAATGACCCTATCCCTGGATAAAATTGTCCCGGTAGCTAAAGCCAAGTCAGCTCGTCCTGCCAAAAGATCGGAAACAGCACCTGTCCAACTTGAATTTGGTAATAAAATTCCAGATCCGCCACCAGAAGACGGGAAAAGGTCATAGGTTAGATTCAAAAGGACGCAAAGTTCATCCAATAAGAATTTATGATGGCCACGTTTGGTGTCCCATTTGCTATTTGAAATCTTCCGGATTTCAATTGAAAGGTGTATGCTTACAGGACTGGAAATTTTGAAATGACCCCAATTTCCTTTGGACAAAAAATCAGGAAATAATTCTTCAATTTCATAATGTTTATTCAAATCCAGGTTCATTTGAGTTCTTTTAATGGAGCAGAAATAGCATTGGGAATAAATTAAATTCCCAGGAAGATCGAAGAATAGTTTGAATTTAATCATGTCAAAGAATGGGATCTTTTGGACTGGCGTCAGAAGAAATATGAAATATTTATCTGAATCTTTTTTAGAAAGAGGGCAAATTGGCTGATTTAGTATGGTGTTTAGAATATCTGAATTATTGGGGAAAGTTTCAATAAAAATTGAAATCAAATTTGAATTCCCGGAATGACGCCGATGGTGTCCTTCCAAATGTCCACGCATTTCTATCGAGTAATTTCCATCCAGAATGTAATTTACATTGGGAAATTTGAGATCCCATTCCATTTTTTGTTGGAATGAAGACATCCAAACTTGGATTGTATCAAAACCCGTGAATTTCTCTTCGATGACCCGAGTAAAAAATGATTTTAGTTGTTTTAAAGATAAGGAAGCAAACGAAGGGAGAAATAGGGAAATTAATATTAAAATTTGAAATGGGATAATCATTTTTTGGTAAATTATAATTTGCCAGTTCAGCTAATTTAAATTAAATTAATTGCGTCTTTGATAGTATAAGCATATTTTTTCATTAAATAAAATACGTTGGTTCAAAATCGATAGTTAGAATTTGATAATATCTAGACTACCCTACTTATAATTTATATATTAGGATAATCAAGTCTCGATGAATCATTTATGTAATTAGCATTCCCTGATATTATTAAACCTGCTCATTTTTGCAATTATAGCTCGCTAAATGAGCTTCAGCTTAATCACGCGAGAAAGACATTTGCTTTGCTTGCTTTTGTTTGGAGAAAAATCATTTAAAAAATTAAGACAATTTTGTTGATCGTGAGTTTAAAATGAAGTGAAATTCCTGTGACCATCTTTCTTAAATTAAATATACTTGTACAATAAGTACGGCCTACGTATTGTACAATAATGCCAAACGTTTAAAAATTAATCATCTGCACAAGTACAGATATTTGAAGGAGAAAGGTACCTACGAGTACATATTACAGATATTTGCTAATTTTAAAAATTATACTTATCGTAATTTTTCCTTTTATTTAAGAGAAAACAGTGCAGCAATTCGAATTTAAAATTTAAATATACCTATCAGGTATACTATTATATAAGTACGTAATTACTTACTAATTATACTATAATAAATATTAATTTATCAATCAATCAAAAATCAGAATAATAAACCTAAAATTATCAGATAAATATAACTAAATAATCCAAAAGGAAGTCTTGATGCTGAAGAATCAGAGCCAGGTCCATCGGTACTGCTACTGGAATCTTCGCAAAATTTGTCAAAGGGTCCCGTACAAGATGCCTTTAAATTTAAATAAGCAAATAATATGTATAAATCTACATTAAAAACCTTACATATCCCATAACATGAGCAATATAATTTTGTTCGTAAACTCCCTTTAAAAGATGGGCAAAAGGTCCTTTGGAGAACACAAAGACATCTTCCTGTAAACACATTTAAATCAAAACGAATCCTTAAAAAATCAACCAATATTTCTCACCCCTCCATGTGTTTCAGACCCTAGAGGCACTGCAGTCATATGCTTGTAATTATAAGATTGGTAATCGTCATTTTGATGATCCGCTCTTGAACAAGATCCTGAATTACTAGAACTGGGCACTGGTTTCCGATATCCAGGCCCATTGGCATATTGAAGGGAAGTAAATGGAAGAAAATCTTCAGCTAAAAGATTCCCAGTAAGTCCTAGAATGGGTTTCCCCCGATCCGCATATCCACCAAAGGTCAAAACATGAGAGTGGTCGGCTGTAACAATTGTGAGTGTATCATCATCTGAAATCATCTCTGAAGAGACTTCAATTGCTCTGTCAAATTCTATCGTTTCTTCTAGGGATAATCTTGCATTATTGGAATGATGTGCCGAATCGATCTTCCCTCCTGAATTTTTTTGACTTTTACAGATTGTACTATTAAATAATATAATAAATAAAATGGGTACCCTCGACAAGTAGAAAAAAGCCATTAGGATTTTTGCTCAGAATCTCAATTGCAACTCGCGTCATTTCGCTTAAAAGTGGATCATTCCTTTCGAGGGCGGAATTATTGAAGGCCATGCTTCCCGGTGCAAAAAGCCTGAAGGTTTTTATTTGCAATACAAATATTAATGGGAATTTGTTAAATAATTCAAACCCGAGGAGGTTATCCGTTTTTTCAGTATCAATAGCCAGAAGTTCGTCTCGATTGGACACGTAATGATATTGGGATCCCGCTTTAGAATCCATCCAATCTGAAATCAAATCTTTCCCATCCTTCCTCTTGTTGAGCTCTCCCGTTTCAATGTCAGTAGATGGTTCGCTTAAAAAGTGAGTTCTACCTCCACCCAAGATGACCTAGATGAAATTAAAATTTTATTAAAAGATGTCATAATTTTTCTGGCTGGAATTTACATTGATTTTATTTCCTGGATTTTTTAGAATCAATTGCTCTGCGATGTCATCGCAAGTATCCGGATTGATGACTATGAAATCCCGTATATCAGAATCAGTCTCCCAATTCCTGAAAGCACTATGAGCATATGCTGCAGCTGGCGTCGCATCTTTAAAATCAAATATAATTTTTCAATTCTTATAAAAAATGGACGTAATTTATTTTGCATTTACGAGTAACGGTCTGAGTCGTGACAATGCCTGTTGACCTCCCACTTTCCTATATATTTTAAAGATATAATTTTTCCAAGTGCCAAATACGAGTATTCCTAACCTGCATCCATTGAAGTATTGATGTAACATGATTCTCAGGATCCATCTGACCCCAACAATTAAATACGTTAACGTTCACATTTAGACCGATTGTTGCTAAATTGGCTTTTGTCCCTGTGAGGAACGCTGTAGCCGAGCAGGCAGAGTCAGCAATAGCAATGGTTGTACAATAAGTCTGGAAAAAGATATTTAATCGGGAATATCTCTAAATAGATTTATTTATATAAAAAATCACCTTTGCTGCCCCTAAATTTGAAAATTTTTCCATAAATAGTTGCGTCTCCTCTCCACCTCTGGTTGACCCCGCTAGCTGACCTTTGTGAATTCTAGCAGCGGTGACAGTGGATACTCCCATTCCATCGCCGAGAAAAAAGACGATATTTTTAGCTTGCTTTTCAATGGGTTTTTCATCAGCGATCTTTTTCCTTAGGGTATCTTGAGCAGAATTGAACCAAAATTCCGTGGCTAAAATTGTAGTACAATTGTTGTATTAGACTCGCTACTAGGTTAAACTATTAATAAATTCATTTACATACTTTCAGATGGATGAGGAAGCTTGATTTTACTGAAATCTTTTGATGGAAATGGATGCATATTCTCTGTATTCCCATCTTCCAAATTGATACATTTAATTGAAAAAAGTTCAGTAATATCTCTAATTTTATTACCTTTAAAGTACTTTCCCTTTCCAGACGCCAAAAATAATGCAAATAAAATTAATTTTATCATAATTTGAAAGGGTCAATTACAGATACGCTTTAAAATATAACAAGTACGATTATACTTTTTGAGAATTTATAACCGTTAAATATTGAAATCTGTATCTCAATTGCCTGTTAGATGGTCTGGCTCAAATATCTGTACATTAATTAATAGATATTTGATTTTTTAGACTTGATTTACGTAATAATATTCGCGCATTTAATGTATTTGCGAGAAATGCAGAATCAGATAAATTTCGACATTTTCAAGTGTTCACATTTGTTCACATTTCCCCGTTCAAGAGGACTGGGAATATTGTACTAACTAATACCTACTAACTAATATTAATAATATAATTTATTAGGTATATACTATCAATACTTTCATTAATTAAATATAATATTTATTCGAATAAACAAAATTATAAATACAACAAGCATGTAATACTACAATGCAAGTACTCGTTCTCTTACGCGAGTTACGATAAAAAATAAATTAACAAAATTTTATTACGGATATATTATAATATAGCATCTACCTAATACAGATATAAGAAGAATACACATTTTAAAATATAAAATAATCTTCAAATATTTTGGGGACATTTGTCCGGTTTGGGGGGAACATATTCCTCTTTCACCTTCGGGTATTTTACTTTATGTCCCTCGTCTATTATTCCCCGTTTGAAAGATGAACAATAATATAACTGATCTGCATATCTTTGCTTCTCTTGGATCTTCTCCTTGAACTCTCCCGTCCAATTAGTCTTACTATTCATGACCTCCGTAAATGTTAATCCTTCCCATTCTTTTGGATCCGTTACAATCATCTCTCCTTCTTCGGAATACGTCCCATTTTTAATTTTGAAATCTTTCATCATATCGGAATTCGGGTAATCGCTTGTGCAGAATTCCATTTCCGCTCTGGGGTAGTACCAAGTAAATGTCTATAGGATTATAAGGAAAAGTTAAATTACTATTGAGTATTGATATAATATGTGTAGGTATATAAGGTCATCTTGCAATTATCAGTACCTGACACATTTCAGTACCAGTTCCTTCACCTCCTTGAATCACAGTATCCGTTTCTCTCCAGGTTGTATCATACGTGCATTCTTTGAAATACTCTCATTTAAATATGCCAGTTTAATTATCTAATCATTTTATACTGTATACCGAGCATGAGGTGATCCCCCGGAAGCACCTCAACCTCTTTAGCAAGCTGTCTATTTTGCTGGTATTCCGAATCATAGTTCTCATCCAAAAGAATCCAAGGGAGTTCTCGTTGACCCCGGAAATGTCTCAGAACAATCCGCCTCCCAGAAATATGTGCATGAAGAAGGACATTAAATATCTTTATTCCTTTTGGAGGAAATAAAGCTTGAGTACAGGCAGGAGCACAATGTCCAGCCACAACAAAATTTTTGACATTCGGTGGAATAACCATTGATTTGCTTACGACTTTTCCCGTCGTAAGAATTTCCGCGTCAAATTCCCTAATATACAATACAAAGTTCAAAACTTAAAACTCTTTTAAGAATTTTTAAAAATTTTTAAGATTTCTCTAAAGAATATTATGCACCTTCGTTCCTCCGTATAATAAAACTCCATTCCAGTCTTAAAATGAACATTCTTCAATTTTTGAGGGTTATTATAATGGAGTTCGAGCACAAAGTACTAAATTTGGGATTTGAAAATTAGAATTACATAATTAGGATAAAATAAAATAAAAATACATCCGCGTCCTTTTTTTCATTAATTGGGTAGCCAATATTGTCCGGAAACAGAAACCTCTCTCCTCCAAGTCCCCAAAGGAAAATGGCAAGTGTACAAAATTCTTTTCCAAGCAAGGATGGCTCTCCTTCCTTTGGATAGCAAGGTGCTCCTTTAGTTTTCATAGCCTCCTCAAAGACCCCCGTTCCCTCAGGAGGAGATCTACATTTGTAAAGGACAAAATGATGAGTGTGTGCAGTGGCAAGCTCATCGGGAAGGATGGCGGAAAATCCAGTAATGTGCAATGGTTTATGCGTGATTTTAGGAGGTCCCTTATGCATGGTGCAATAATACATAGTTTCAATTGGAGGCATCATGTTTTCTTGGGTAGCATTCCAGACTTTAAATCTGCAATTATTAAATTATTTGAAAATTACCTCTATTAATATTTAATACATCCACATATCTTACTGGGAAATAGGCTGATTAGTTGGCGGATCAAGCAAATTTGCGGAAAAAGAGCCTCGATTTGATCCGTGATAATGAATCTCATCGGTTTCTCCTATGGCCCAAATCAATCTTGATGTGCCTTCCTGAAAAATGATTTTTAAAATATTAACCCTTTTACTCCATCAAGTGCCCAAATAAAAATAAGACATACATTTATCGCTAGGTCCTTCCCACCGCAAGCCTGCACATATCTCCAGACTTGAAGGATTGTATGTGTAGCATTCTGTTTTGCCGAGGTCAAATGCCAATTGGCATACCCAATCTCCTTTTCCACTGGCATTGTATTCCCCACTCCGTAATAGCTCTGTATATCGTTTAAAATAAAGAAATTGGGATTTTTATCAATTTAAATCATTTAGGTAATAAATTCACCTTTAAATAAATTGATCCATCAGCAGAAACTCCTCCCATCAACATATCCCCGTTTGTCATCCCGCCATTTGGAGAGACGCCAAACCCAATATAGCCATGCGTTTGGAATTCGAGAGTGAAATCAATCCTACTGGAATTCCTGATCCAGGATACCCTGTGAGATCCTCCCGAAGCCTTAAAATCTCTTGAACCAGGGAGTTCGAATGCGGAGATACACCTCAGAGTATAAAGTACAAAAATAAATAAAAAAGAATTCATGTTTAGTGTACAACTAGATGTGAAATGGCCAAAATCTATGAATTGCTCCAGGATTCAACGGTCGAAAGGTGATAATTGGAGTCGAAGGTTGATTTATCTTGGAAAAATTTATCGCTTTCTTGGAAGATGCTTCATTCTTAAGAATCTTTCTTATGTAAATTATCAATTATGGTACTAATTACCCCATTCTGATAGAGGTAGGGAGATAAAAGATTTCAAATGGGCATTTTAAACGAGTCTTTACGAGGTTCAATATTCTCTTAGCATGGCATTAATTCATTTGAAGAGAAGCTAATTACAATTAAATGGCCCATCAATTATTTATCTAATCCTATTTATAGTAAATGCTATCTGGAATAAACAAAAACTTGATATATCGATACGCTCTATTACCTTTGAAATAAGATCGGAGAAATATTTGGTTATGTTAATTTTATTCTTGTGTTTATACTTAATACTTGCAATGAATATAATGATATATTTGTGCACATTTGTTGTTGTTTGACTTTGCACAAAAATAAAGTTGAAAATAAATATACTCGTACTAGAATTTTTCACCCGAAATACATGTGTGCAGATGTAAGCGCAGATGTAATAATCCCTAGAGCCACCTTCCATCCAAATCGCAATCGTCTTTGTCCGGAACCATCAATGATTCCACGCCGTCTTGTTTCCAAAAATGTACCATTTTGATATATCCAATCAGAACGAACCTATTACAAAAATAATGAGAATTCTTATAGAAGTGATTTACTAGAAAAATTATTGGCTTAACCTGAAAGTTTCCGCAATATCCAACTATCTATAAAAATTTTAATTATGTAATTATCGTACATTAGATTCTTTTGGCTTCAAGGATTTTAATTTATCTATAAGTAGGTACCTGATACACTCGAACTTTATACCCAGGTTCTATTCCGACACGTATACTTGTCGACCTCTCGTTATTAAAAGTATCCGAAGAAGCCTGATGAAAGATTTTATTATTAATTATTATTTTAATCAAGCAATTGTGTTCGTATACCTGATGCCATTCAAAATCTCGATCTTTGTTAAGCTTGACTTCCAATTTAAACTTTTCTTTGAGATCCCCCAAGGATGAAGCCTCGATCCCAAGTTTTTGATACGACTCAATTCCAGGTTCAAATTTTATATCGTAACCATTATCGATCTCATCCACAGTGGTAATTCCTGAAGTTTTGCTAACGCCTACTCGTTTTGTATCTGAAAAGTTGTGTATTGTATTTAAAAAGTGTATTGGTAGTAGTACTACTACATGATTATGATAAATTCTTACAAGTATATGCAGCAGGGGTCAATCCGAATGTGTTATCATATTCAAATATAGTTTCCCATCTATCCCAAGGTGTGCATATTTGAGATTGTCGAAGTATATCACAGCATTCCATTCTAACTCTATTTATCCCAACTGAATCTACTCTCTCGTTTGAGAACATCTCTTTCCCCTTTTGAACCATTATCCCACAAAGTGCTTGCTTCTTATTGTCACACTTTAAAGGTACAGACCAATCTCCAGGTTGAAATTCAAGGGGTGGATCAATGGTCTCATTAAAATGAGGGCAAATCAGCTTAAAATTTGTTACACCCATATCATCCGGGTCATCTTTATGTCGGATTTTATTTCGAACTAGGAATCCTTGAGCTGGACCCTCGCAAAAATAATTTTGGGTCCAAATCCCTCGATCTTCATTCTCAGAAAACCCAACTTCACTTTGAACAATCCTTCGATTATATGGTTCACCACAGAGGAATTTTACACCTATGAGACCTTCATTATCTGCATATTTGTCGGTCGACTCTGGTAGAAATTGAATACGCATTCCAAATATATACGTTCCTCTAGGACATCGATCCCAATTCGTCCAGATGCCTATGTCACTTACCTAAAATTAAATTTTTAATTAGATTAAATTATTTAGCTGGAATTAATAGAATATTATAGGTACTGTTGGAGACTCGAGAACTGTTGGAGCTTGTTCCCCCTTCTTCTTAAAGGATTTATATAGGATAATTGTTGACGACACTTGGATTACACATATTAGGAGCAAATATAGAGAGGTTATACGTATCCGAAAATACATATTTTGAAGTTATCTAACGTAAAACTGATAAACAAATGAAAGAAGGCATTGGTTAAGTCAGCTCCGTTAAAATGTTATGCAAGTCCAATTGACCCAGTGTCCTGCGAACCTAGCTTTTGATAAAAAACTCTTTTTAGCAAGTTTGTTCATTCCTATACCCATTGTACAGCAAAGTAGTAGTATATTGTATTACATAATGGAAATAAAGGATGAGCAGATAAATCAATTCTTTTTCGTGCAACTATAATTGTTTTTGATTTGATTCAGACTTGTTCAACTTGTTCTTTATTCTGTTAAAACTTGACCTATCTTGCAAGAGGAACGTAAAACTAGTTTAATAAATAATAGAGTAGAGTTATGATAAGTTGAGGCATTTATATGTACAATAATGAGCAAAATCTAATGGTCAATGGAGAGTATTTCAAATCAATTTGGCAGGCGTAGAGGATTTGATGGTTTGGGATAATTGTAGCCTGGAAGATTTTCTGAACCTTCAGGCTTTTCCTCCTCCTCTTGGGGAAGTAGGAATGCCACTTTTGGCTTCTTATATTCATATCCTGGCTTGTCATATTTATATCCATCATCATCTTTAGAAGATGCTCCTCCTCCACCTCGGGAAGAACCCCTTCCAAATGCTGAAGACACTTCCCCTGATGAGATTGACTGCTTCCCGAGAGCTGGATTAAGGCTACGATCTCCAAATTTATTCCAATCATTTTCCAGACCATTTTGCCCCTTTGGTGGAGGTTGAATTTCTGAGTCTAACTCGGTATCCGTACCAGAATCCTTTTGGAAAAAAATTCGGATAAAATATTTAAAAAATTAGAGGGAATTAACGAACCTTGGAGGATATGCCACTCCTATCAGAAATGCGTGTTTTATCCCTTGGGGAATTTGGACCACCCTCATCTCTGCTTCCATCAAATGGAACAATGTCATCCCGAAATGATTGAGCCTGCCCTTGGAGTCGATCCACATTAGGTCGTATAATTTGAGTGCTTAGAATTGATTCTTCTTTTTGCAGAAGATGGTTTGTTTCAGAAAAGTCTTTGATAGGTAAAGCTAAGGTCAGTCTCTCCAGTCGGGGATCAAGTTTCACGCTAGGAATGGGGATTGAAAAGAGTTCTTGGGTTGAAGTGATTGGGGCGAGGAAATAAAATCCAAAAACTATAAAATTGAATCGGAGATGCATTTTGATATATTGTAAAGTGATTCACAACTTCAAGATTAATGAGACTCTCAACTCGGATTTGATTCTCATTTATATAAACTATTTAAATTGGGGTGGATTTGTTTGGGGTAAAAGTTCTCAAGGAAGGAAATGTATAATATCTCGTGCCACAATGTATTAATACAGTATTACAATACTGTATTATACGTACTAGTAATACAAATCGTAGTTTTAATACAAAGTGCTAATATTCTCATTCCCATATGTGCACAAGGCTTTATTAAATTATTTCTTAAGAATATGATGCAAAACCCTTTTAATTAGGTTAGTTTAAAATATTCATTTCCTAAAATAATTAATTATTAATTCCTCAATTCCGCCTATTTCCGCCTATTTCCTAATAGAATTTTATTTTTTACAAAATATAGCTTTTTAGTATTTACTGAAAGAATTTTTATTTGGCCCATTTGAATGCAACTCCACCAGATTGCCCTTGGACCCCTAGGTTTGACACTTCATAAGTTGCACCAGCTTCCGGGAACTGCCCTGAGGAAAGCTCCTCTAATGTATGACCATGTCTAGCTGATGTTACATACAGTTTGTCCAGGTTTTCCCCGCCAAATGTCACTGAAGTTATATTCTTTGAAGGGAATTGGATCCTATCGAGGAGTTCTCCACTATTCGGATTCACTTTGATTACCTGATTAGATTTTAAGTACGATATGTGAATTTACTAATTTAAAATATATAAAATTATGTACAGAGCTTCCGGCGAATACAGCTATCCAGAGATTCCCCTCGGAATCAATTGACATTCCATCTGGAAATCCTACGACTCCTTTTTTCTCAAAGTCAAAAACAATTCTTCGGTTTGCTATCAAATCCAATAAATTTTCCTTCTTATCATGGAGCTATACATAGATATATTCCAGGAGCTTACAAAGTTGACCTCCTTTTACATCAAAGGCTTCAACGCCCCGAATAAGAGAATCAATGTAATACATGATTTGTCCATCTTTGGACCAGCATAGCCCTGATTAAAATACTCGCATTTAGCCAAGTTTGAACGATGGATAAAATTCAAACCATTTGAAATATCAATTTGAGAAAAATGTTTTTGAATGGCTCCAGAAGAGTCCACTGAATAAAATGATCCTCGACTTCTCTCCACTTCCGTCGCCACTTCTTCCGAGCCCATTGTTCCTATTCAAGGGATCAAAGTAGTTCAAATACATTTTAACATCTTTTATAAAACAAATTACCAGCCCAAAGTATCCCATTCTTATCACATTTAGCATCATTGAAGCGATTTCCTGGACATTCTGGATCAACTTGCCCGATCTTCTCTACCTTACTCGGCTTTGGCGTCACTCCATTCCATTCCATAATGTGCAGGGATTTACTCAATGAGACTACATACTTATTTGGAGATCCCTGAACTGGAATGACGAAGGAGGCGCTCCCATTATCGCTCCCAATCTTAAATTTAAATTGGATTAATTTTTTATCGATTTAATTAAATGCTCAATTTACATTGACTTTATAAAGAGCTCTCGTTAAAGGCTTGTATCGGTACACAATTCCATCTTTATCGATATCCACAAATATCAGTTCTTGCTTCTCAGCATTCCAGTGGGGTCCTAATTATATAGGAATATCTAATTAGATAATTAAATATCGATGCATTGATTATAAACTTAACCTTCTCCGAGAAAACAAAGAGGGAATGACATTTTTCAACTTTGTAAGGTGGCATATTGATCAGATTCCGAATCAAACTAATTTATCGAAAAATATCCGTATTACGATGTGAAATGTTGAAATTGTATTCAAAACGCTTGATTAAAATTGTCCTTGTTAGTTGTCCTTGAACTTGATTCTCATTGACAGACTGCATAATATTACAATATGATAATTTATCTTATTCTTAAGAGTATTGGGTGGTACTACGAAGAGTACCTAGTATTACTACTCGCATAAGATATATGTATTGTACAATATTCCAATGATAATAAAATATACTCGTACTAGTTTGTATTATATCTTATTATACGAGTACATCTTTGATTATATTTATTTCATAAGTGTATAAATCGGTACAAATAAGCTTTATTTTATATCAACATTTAAGAGAGACATTTTATACGGATAGAAGCATCATAATATTCAAATGAGATATATCGACTTTATATGTGAAAAACATAGTTCTCTGAGGATGGATGTGGAGTTGTAAAGTCTGTGGGAGATATGGATCTGGCTCCTTCTCCTATTGTTATAAAATATAGATACAAACAAAGTTTTACTAATGCAATCATAATAACATCCAATATCTTACTAGCATTTTCATAAAAGGATTGCTCTGAATAAGGATATGGGGAGATTGCTTCTAGAGCCAGAATTTGAGGTACGCGAGGATCTTCCAGAAGCAGAGCTTGGGGGTCGAGATTTGCTTAAATTGGAATTAGAGGCAGATCTAGTCGAAGATGCAATTTCCGTGTGGGATTCGCCAAAATTCCCAAAATTATGCCAAGTATCTTTCATGTACATTTGATCCACTGTAAATATTTTAATTAATTTATGTACTAGATTCAATTAGACAGAAATAGATCCTAATTCTTAATATTCATATTCTTAATTAGCCCCTTACCCAACTTATAGCATGCAGCGACCATTAGGATGAAAAATAGCACGAGGAATGCGATAAAAAATCCAGAAGCTACTTTCCCTCCCAAACTGAAATAAATATCTTTTATTAAATAATTTTGTAGTATCTGTATAGTACCGATATACCTAATTAAATTTAATAAATCTTACCTGTCAAAGAACATGAAAGCTGAGAATCCGGTTGCAACTAGACAGACGATGGTTAGAAATAGTAGAAGGATTAAATGTGTCGAAAAGAAGCGGAGTTTCATCTTTAAAAAGTTATTAGAAAATTCTGCAAAATAATTATGATCCTGAAGATCCTTTGTGCACAGATTGAAATAGAAAGTTGAAATGAGAAGATGCGTACAGATGGGATTATGGAATTAGTAAGGTTAAATTTGTGTGGGCTGTCAAGTTGGACTTGTGTGAATCTTTGGTCATTTTTTTTCTGGACAAGGTCAGGGCGGAGTTCCTTTTTGTGGAGAAGAAGCTAATTATAATATACAGTACCTAAATATATGAATAGAGTATATGAAATGCATCTTTTTCCTTATAAAAAATGGGAGAGCATTATTTATTCAAAAGAGGCTCGAGCTTGCATTGCATCTCTAGTATAAATAAATACGATTCTACTCTGTACGATATACGAGTCAAGCTTCAAAAATTTGACAAATGCATTTGCTAATACTTACCTACTGCGATAGATAAAAATTAGTAGTAGGGTATTAATCCCAAGTGCAATGTAAACGTTCATACACAGATACTTTGAGTTTGGAAACGTAATTCTATTATATGTATACTACTACTTTGTAGAAGCGATCACACTATTAAAGCATAGGTAGCGAATAAAAACACTTTACAGTTAGACATATTATGCATGTGTTTAGGGTATACCTGAGAAAATACCGGTTTCTGCTTTGCTTTGCAAAGATGCCTATTCGACCAAGTTCACGGTTGAGTCCTCCTCCCTCCTCATCCTCAACTACTTATACCCTGAAGCCATTGTCCTCATTTCCACTTCCTCTTACCATTGCATCGCAGTTCAAGTTTGTCATCGAAAGATCTCGAGGATATTGCGAATATTACAATTTTGATTTTAAAAGTGGTTCATCTTATTTATTTTTCCAGATTTCTCAAAAGGAATCACGAGATTCATATAAAAGGTGCATTCAGATTATTCTTAAGGCATCTCTTAAATTCTTTTATTAAATTTGACAGATGAAGTGTGCAATCTGGTACTTGGCCATGTTGATAACTGCCTTCTTTTATTTCTATACGGTAAAATCAGTTTAAACTTATAAGTTATAATTAAATATTCGATCAAATATTATTTAAATTCTACAGACCGCAATTCAGTATATTCGAGGCTGAGAAGGTTGTCGGCATAAAAGGAAATGGATTAATGGATTCGCACTTTTTTCTACCCCCTTAATATATTCTTCAGGAAGTAGTTAATTACTCATAATATATGGCGTATGTGAAAAGGATTGGCTGAATTTGAATATTTTTAATGGAATCCGAAATGTAAATTTTCATATTACTCGTTAATTTATTGAATTATTCATATTATGCAATATTGTTATTCGCAGAGATTACATATTTTTGTAAAGTTTTCTAATAAAACAGATTTATAGCAAAATATATTTTGAGTTCTTTTGGACTCAAGTTGGACTATGTTGATTCTACATTTTGAGACTTTTGCACTTGAAGTACTTATAATTCTCGTAATAGGTATTAATAATAATTAGTAATACATATGATATACGAATATAGTATCGGTAATACTAATAGGTACAAATAATCAATAGGTACAAATAATCGTCGAAGAAGTACTCATATACTTGTATTGTATTATGATAATTTATCATAGATCTTCCGGATATGACAAATCTAATCCTAAATACGAGTAGGTATATCCTAAATAAATGCATTATAATGCCTATTGCTTGCATAGCGTTTATAAAAAGGAGGCGTTACATAAACAGGTGTCAAAACGAGTGTGTATGTGGCTATAATATTGATTAAACCAAAAGCATAGAGAGCTCAGTTTAACTTTACTCTCCTCAGCTGTTAATCTCACCTGAATATTCCTCATTTTGACGATTTTTTACCCGAATTATCAATCCGGATTACACGCCTAATCATGGCTGTTTATAAGGGCGTCCCTGTCCTCTATGCTAAAGGTAATTTTTTATATTTGATTTTGTAGTAGTAGATTATATTGGATAGTGATAATACAAATGCAGCTTATTGCGAAATGCTTAACGCAAGATGCTTTCTTCAGAATTCCATCTAATAATATTTCTAATTTCTAATTTACAGGCACAAATTATCAAGTCGGACTCGCAATTGTAAATATCATATAAACAAACTGTAAAACTTAGGATTAATGATTTTTAAATTATTCTTTTAAATAGGGAAGAACATTTAAAGGATTCTTCCAGGATTTCGTTGAAAGATCAAAATACCTCAACAAAGATCTGCTTCCGCTCTATGAGAAACCAGAAGTAAAGGACATGTACCGGAAAACCCTACATCTTTGCGAGGACCTCTATGCGAATTACGTGCAAGAGCTTCGAGGAATGGCTGAAGGGTCTGGAATCCCTTTTGAGAAGGTCCTTAAGTTAAACACATCCGTAATATTATTAAAAACATTATAAATTACAGATCTTTTTGATAAATTTGGATTTCCTTCCGGAACTGAAACCCAAATCCGACGAGGATCTGATCCGTGGCTGCACCGACCTTCTTTGCAATAAGGATGAGGTACAAGGTGAAATCATATCAAATGCCAATTTACCCAATATATTTATTTCAGATCCTCCTGGGACATACGGAGGACTGTGAGCCAGCATTAGTGAATAACCTCTTCATTGTCCATGCGGAAATTGTAAATGATGCGGGAGAGCTTATGGAAAAATGGTCCAGTTTGACATATCCTTGCTATCTTTCAGGTTTCAATCGAACTCAAATTCAATTTATTCCTAAATATTTTCATTTTATAGGATACACAATGGGATTTAATCCAAAGGGGATGGTTCATGGCCTTAACACTCTCTGTCCTCCTCCTCAAATGAAAGGAATTCCAACAAATTTCGCTTGTAGAGCCATTTTAAATTGTGGTGATCTCCAATCCGTCCTTCGCACCCTTGAGGGGGAACCTTTTAGCATTACTACAGGCTTCGCTCTGAATGTGTACTTTGCAAAAACCGGAGAAATGTACAGTCTAGAAGTACTTCCATCAGAAGGGAAAACTAAGATTGACGTCCATCGAATTGAGAAGGGTGAAACATATGCTCATTGCAACAAGTATCTTCGAATGGATGTCACTGAGGACCCTATACATATGGAGAGCTCTATTCATCGTATGGATGCCATCAAAAGACTTGGGCCCCCGGATTCTCTAGATAAATTCCGGGCAATTTTAAGCAATACGGATGACATTGAGCTTCCAATATTTCGGGAGTATACAGGACTTGTTGGTAAGCGTGCAAATAGCATTATGTTTGTACATAGGAATTTTCAATTTAATATTTTTAAAATGAAATTAGGAATTTTTGACATTGGCAAAAAAACATGGTTCATCTATACGGATAAACCTTTGACATCAACGCCGGTAGCTGTAATTCCAATGGATTTCTAACACGTTTTTAAGCTCTTAAAATGAATTCCAATATACATATCTCTTTTATTTGAAATTTTGAATAAAATTAATTAGCTTTATTAATATGAAGTTAACAAGTGTACAAATTCTTTATTTTCTTAATATCTCCCGCACTTAGCCCCTTCCTCTGTCCTAGTACCGTGATTGGGATTGATGGACTTACAGGTATCAAGGTGGGCTTCTTGAAGTTTGCGGCAAACGCTAAAAAAAATATTAATTTATAAAAGTACAAGTTTTAATTAATTAACCAACCATATGCAGAATAATGCATGATAGAATTAAAATCGTAGGGCACGCCAAAGGGTCCAACCTAAAAAATATTTATATTATTGTATCGGTATTAGTACCAATGCAATGGTTAACAAAATATCAGAGTTTAAATATCGTAGAGCTTTTACCCGACTGATTGGAAACTTCTCAAAGTTCCGAACCGTTAATTCTTGTACATTGGGCCAATTAACTTTGACGAAAAGGTCACGGTCAGGTCGGCTTTGTTCATGCTCAAATCCAATGGCGTGTACTAATTCGTGGACTGCAATCCCCTGTGTAACGCAACCGAATCCCAAATTTAATTTTTGCATTCCTCCGATTTTTCCGACATATGAATAACACCTACAAAAGAACTTATTAATTTGTAATAGTATAATTTTTAATTAAATAACCAACCCGTCTTCAGTATTAAGGATATAGACATAATCATATTGGTAAAGATGGGTTCTCGGGATAAATCTAATACATGTCTTGGCTTTGGAGTTTCAAAATTTATTTTAAAAAATTCAATTTAACATTTAAAAAAAAATTACTCGCGATTTCTTCCATTGCAGCGAGAACAATTGATTTGTCATTGTCATCTAAGGATTAATACAATGAATTTTACATAAGGCATCATCATGATTAGTAAAATATCTATGTATAATTTACTCCATGTAGGTGAAAATTGGTATATCTGAATTTAAAATAAAATGCATTTCTCAAATTTTGCTATTTTAAGAATTAAAAAAATTAAAGCCATACCACTTTCCTATCTGCCCATCTTAGCCTAATTTATTTTAATTTTAATCTCTTAAATGCAATATTTCAATATCCCAAATACAATACCTTGTATTTACTGCTCCAGATCTACAGTATTTCAACGTTAAATGATAAAATTTTTAATTAAAACGAATGCAAATTAAGGATTTTTAATTTCAACCTCACGCTTGGGGCAAATCTCATATCCCCTCCCTTGTAAATTCCTTCATAATTAAAATTTCATGTGAATTTGAATAAAATACGAATCCTATCCTGATTCCTAAATTATCAAATTACCTCGTTCATCTGGATTATCTTTTCGCCCCGTGTTATCATACTCAATCTCCATATACTTTGGCTTTGGCGTCCTTCCTTTTGGTGCAATACTCTTGCTATACTCTATGAGCTCTGGAGAATTAATTTTGTAGATTATGTATTAAAAAATATCCGTAATTTACTAATTAGCATATTCAGCATAAATTTTGAGCCCACCTTCACTTGAAGTTTTTTCATGCTCAGTATCCTCTTCGGAAGAATCTACAATCTTCTTCTTCTTTTGAATTTGGTGTGGTCAAAACAGACCCAACCACCACCAGAACGATGAGGACAGATAAAAAATAAAGTTTCCAGTCGAAAGAATGCATTTTAAAAGGGAAATTTGCATTTTAATAGGATTTCACTCTCTTACTTGACTCAATCAAGGCATATATTCCCTAGTTCGCTTTGTTTGCACTTTGTTTATTGATTGTAAGTTATCAATAATATTTAATACACTTAGGAATTTTTTTCAAAATTCTGGAACGATCCTTTGTTTAAATATTTTTTGTTAAAATTGATTTTATTATATCATTAACAATGGAAAAATATTACAGAATATAATACGAGTAAAGTGTACTACCTATTAAAGATAAATATATTGCAAGGTAAGTGTACAAAAAAGAATATCATTTTAATGTATTAGTTTGTAGTTTAAAACTCTAAACTATTGTCTCTCCTCGCCTCCAACCACCCCCTGTAACCATATTTGAGCTACTATCCGACTCTCCAAATGGGAATATCAATTTGCGAACCCGGGATTGATGGCAGTGGAAGAGATGGTGGAGAGATCATGTTAATCTTTAGAGGTTTTGGCTTTTTAAAATGCCTCGAGGAGAGTTCTGAATGATGGCGAGGATTATGGGCAATTGGACCACTTTTAAAGCTCGAGAGAAACACTGGAAAAGGTTGGGTTTGAATTCCAGAGGAGGAATTTGCGTCAGTCTTGGCCGGGTTATGGCTTTGAGTATTATTAGAGTTATAAGCAGATCCTGAGTTGACACTGGGTCGGACTGTTTTAAGCCGAAGGGAAGAGTTGGCAAAGGTGGGGGTAGTCCCCGAGTCCGTGGACATGAACCCTGAACCTGTTCCCATTCGATTAAAGGAAGGTCGACTCCCCTGGCTCGTTGCGAGCCGTTTGAAATCTTCATAATGTGTTATGAGCACCCAAAGACCTAAGAATTCATTATTTCATTATTTCCACTCAAAAAAGGATTTTTAATATGCTTACAAGTTGTAAAGGCAGGGAGAATGCTCATTGAGATCCTCAGGATTGAGAGGATCGTTATTGTGAGCAAAGAACCACTCCTTAGCATTTGACTCAACCATTCCTCGGAAGAAAATAGCGAGAGTGTACAAATCTGTAAATTAAAATACGTTTTAATTTAATTTCCCATTTCTCAAATTAGCTTCCCTTACATGTATTGCAATGGGGAGGATGTGAAGTGCAATAAAAATGCCAATCTTCCTCCGAATCTTTCGTAGGGATACCTCAACCTCAGAGTTCCTCCTCCTCTGATCCAGAGGTGAGGTAGGAGAATCGAAAAAGGGGTTGGAGGGGATAGGATGCGGCTGTCGTAAAGCGGCAGCTTGTTCTCGAAGACACTCTAGGCAATTATTTCCTTCGGAGGTAGTCGAGAGAGTTGTAGGTGAAAGGAAATTAACATCCATTGCAAAATGATTATGATGATGGTGGTTTGCGGAGAGGAGGAGATGCGTCTCAACGGGTCCTTCGCCATTATTGGTAAGGACGGAATGCGATGAGGGTGCACTTGTGAGGAGGTTTAGTGTCCCTGCCTTCTTGGTCCTTGTGAATATTGACGAAATTGGGAAGATTTGGAATTGAAAAATTAGTCCGCAAAAGAAGAAACCTGCTCCAAAGCCTAGGCAGATTGCCAGTGGGTAGAGTATGTAATATCTGAGGGTTTCTCCATCCTAAAAAAATCAAAATCAATTCCAGGGTCCATTAAATATAATAGAAATAAATGCAAACCTGGTAGCCAACTCCGCAAAGTCCCGTATATTCATCCGCATCCACCTTCTTAAATACAAGCGCCATTGAAGTGAATAGAGAAGCAATCCCCCACGAGATAAAATGTCCCATTGAGGATTCACGCACTTTCCTCCGTGCCTTTGGCTCAAAATATGCTCCTTTATTATTTCGTAGTTTGTAGAGGTTGAGGGAGAGGATTAACCAGTCCCAGGTCAACCCCACATACCAGATCCCACTTGCCATTCCAAAGAAATACGTCAATATAAAGACGAGAGAGCATAGACCAGGAAGGTGACTCTCGCGAGCAAGAAGTTCCAACCCTGAAGACCGATCCACAAAGCATGAGATTGAGGATTGAGTGAATCCAGCCGGTGAACCAAAGTAAAATGCTGAGGCGGATGCTATAATAAGTCCGACTGAATGAAGGAGCTGACATAGGGAGATGTAAAAGATTGGCCGCTCATGTAGGGATCCTTTAAGTTCATTGTTGAAACGCTTTAGGGGAAGAACTAGTCCCCTGGAGCAGAATACAAAATAAGCAAATGAGACTACAGTAAATATTCCGCAAAAGAAAGCTCCAGAGCTTGATAGGAGTACAAATCTTCGGATGATCATGATGTAGAATGGATCTGGGGGAAGCTCTTCGGTGCTTGATCGCTTTTGCAGATCAAGAACAAATTTATTTCCAAAATATAGGAATTTCTCCGTCTCATTTCTTCGTGGATTCCTTCGGAAATGTTTTTCTGGACATTTTATCCAGCATTGCTCGCGAAGCCATACTCGCTCACTTGTCCTCCACCCGCTTTTGAGGCAGAGCTCTTGTTTATCCACTGAAGAGATCACGGAAGAGCTCGGTGGTGGAGTAGATTGAGGAATAGACTCTGGGATTTGCGTTGGGTGCACAATGGGGTTCTTTGGTAGCTTGCTTATAGGGATGCGGAGTGTTGGAGCAGGTTGAGATCCACCCCCGAAAAGGATCTTGATATTCTTTCCAGATTCTGAATCAAAATGCCCGGAGATTTGAATTGGGCTCCCTTGATTTGGTTCCGGTCCTGGATTACACATTGCGTCATGCGTGTTTTCCGGGAGGAATTTGGAGCAATTTAATGAAATTGGCCAAGTAAATCCGAACTCAATTAGCACCGGCTCGCAATCGGACTTCACGCTCTCACCTAAAATATTATAATTAACAAATTAACAATTTTAATTGTACTATAAATTATACAATTATACATAAAGATCTGCAGGGACCAATCGGGACAGGGACTTTATCCGAACACATTGGCACGTAGGAACTGCATAGAAAAAGCTTAAGATGAGGAGAGCAGCCGTATCTGAAAAAATAAATGGAATTTTCTAATTTAAATACATTTTGCAAAATTAAATGGCTTACTGTATGAGAGGAGTAAAGGTTTGCAAGAGAGTCTCTGCATCATCTTGTCCTTGATACCCTAATACATGGTCCACAATATGATGAGGAGCTCCCTCATCAGAACCGGGGACTGTCACATGATGAGTAGCAGGGTATGTTGCAGAGGAAGTAGATGCCATCGTCTGATTGTAGCCAATCCCTTGGCAGAGAGCTATTTTTTATTAAAAGTTATATGTAAGGAATGCAACAGGTGTGAGACCACATTAGAAATTACCGATTCGGATAGGCTCGCATTGCTGAGGGGAATCCTGATGTACTTGAATAGATTGAGAAATAGCCTGTCCATGTACATCATCCAGATGCAAATGTGACAACTCCTCCGCTTCTTCCGAGTCGAGGAACTTTCCGGGTTTGTTTACACTCCCTCCGGCTGATCCTAAGAATGGATCTAATTTAGATTTGGGAGAACGCCGGTTCGAACTCTCTCCGGAAATCTCCAACATCAATCCACAACTGCTTATTATTCCTACCACCAACACCCAGGATAAATAAACATTCGTTCCCCCCATGATTTCTCCAAATCTCGATGATAATTATCTGGGGTTTTTCACATTTAACCTCTCGACTTTCCTTTGAAATATCAGGGATTTCCGTCACATTTTATCCTTTTAACCCGGTTCGGGTGCACAATCAATTTGCTCACATTTCACACATTTCTGAGACCCTTTCCGGTACCAAGTACTGATCGGAACTGGTTTGGAGAAGCTTCGAAAGTGCAACCCCTTGAATTTCTTAAAAGATTCAGGAGATTCGGGTTCTGAACACGGCTGAAATACACATTTTTATGATGAAGAGCTACATATCTTCTCTTATGTAGATATGTATTTTCAAAGTTTTTTAATGCACTCCTAAAGTTTTAACCGTGGACTCTTCAAGGGCGAAACAAAATTGAGAAACTGTACACAATACGAGAAGTTCGAATGAGAGTTATAACTTGAATAAACAGAGCTGTTTTGAGAGTTACATTTTTAGATTTTGACTCTTGTGTGATTCCTCCGACCAGTGTTCCACTCCAGCAATTCCTGACAAATGGTTAGGCCTTCAAAAACTCTTCGGGGAGCAAAGAACCAGAGACAGGAAATCTGTGTGTGTGTGTGTATAGGAGGTTACATCTGCTCCGTATATCTACAAGAAGGAATTCCTAGGTTGGAACACGTTTCTAGCAATGCTCAATGCTTGAGATTTTTTATCCATGTACCTTGTTAAGGATGAAGATGAAGATTAGGAGGAGAGCTAAGGAGGAAAAAAATAGAGGGAATGAGGGGGGCGGGCCACGAACCCTATAAGAAGTGAGTTGAGACTCTCTCGAGATATACTCCCAAGCACTGACGAGATTAACAAGGTAGTAACGAGCTGTACAAACCTCCTCCAATTCAATTCAAAATGTGCCCTTAAGGGATATGCAGTTGGGCCGAGCTCCCCACCGTATTTGACTCAACAAATAATGTTTATACGGATTAGAGGGCCCCTCGCATTCCAATCTAGGACTATATACTACGTGATGCATATAATACAATAAGTATATTACATACAGATAGACATGAGAAAGTGCCTGTAAGGCTGTACAGATGTGGGAGAATAACCCCGTCTTAAATAGGACCATTTGGGTTGGGAAAGGAAATTCAATTCCTCGATTTCGAAACTCACAGCCAGGAGACCCTTAAAGGAAAAAAGGGTCCAAAGGATATGGAAGGGTCATAAACCAACAAAGGGTCTTGGAGGAACGGGAGGAGAGAGCTCTTCAGACAGGTTTATGGCATCCCTGATATATTATTATCCAGTCTTTCAGCTTTAGATGCAACTACCTACTATACTTACTTACTCCGCCTGGGTAAATAAGGTAAATATAGGTAATAAAAGGTAAAATCCACAGAATAAGGGTGCGAGGGTGGAGAATGTTTTAATTCTTAGTAAATACGAGTGCACCCACCCACCATTCCAAGATTAAAATTTAATTCCCTCCTGGAAAGAATGTGCAGTCTCACTCAGGATCAAATCCGTATAAAATAGAATTATGAGAGTATTAATCAGATTGGGAAAACAAAGGGAGATGATTGAGGATTTTTTTGCCCAATACTAGTTCAGTGCCAGAGGAGAGCTGGGTGGATAACGAGCCCTTAATTTATTGCCTATAGATATTAAAAACTCTGATGAATGACTGATACCTACTACATATATACTGATACCATATAGTGAAATTTGAATACATGGATGTTGGACTGAATCTGTACCTATATTAAATTGTGCTTGCAGAATTAGTTAAAAGCTTTCTTGAGTGCTTTGTGCATTTTGTGCACTTTCACATCTTCGGTGGAATTTAAATATCTTAGCTCTTTAAACCAATTATCCATGCTCATCTTTAGCATTTAATGATTTAACTAATCTGGAATTGATGCACATACATATTTATAAATATAATATGTAATGAATATGCGGCATATATGCCTATGCCATTTAAAATTTTAAATGGGTATGATTATGAATTTATGAGTATGACTTTAGGGGGCCCACTAAAATGTAATTTAGGATTAGTTATTCGCTATTCAATTTCTTGACTCGAATCTAATATTTTAATTCCTTGCACTTAATTTACCTATAATATTTATATTTTTACCCATAATTGTAGGAATCAACGTATTTTGTCTTTCCCCTTTTATCCTAAACTAGAGATAGGGAAATCCGTATTCCAGTATAGAGCTGTAAAGTTATTTAATGATTTGCCATTCAATCTTCNAGTATAGGGCTGTTAAATTATTTAATGATTTGCCATTCAATCTTCGTTCTATTACTAATTATAATACTTTTAAATCTAATCTTAAGTCATTCCTAGTTAAGAATCAGACTTTTTAAATTGTTTTAATTCAAAGTGCAAAAATACTGTCATAAAGTAAGGCTCATAGTTAATGAGGTTTTATGTGCAATTGATTTTACTTATGAAATTTAATCATTGAATAAATACACTATTATAAATGGTAAAATAAACAGATTTCGAATTTTTTAAAAATCATTTTTGTTTTAAATATTTATTAATCCCATACAGATTATATGAAAAACATATAATAATTATTGTATTTATAATTTATATATGTTAAAAACTAAATCATTAATTTTTACACACGTTCTATTGAAAGACTGAGTGGGTTCAATTGAAGGGCATTTTCAAAAAAAATACTCTTTCTTTCAAAGTGTAAAAATACTGTCATAAAGTAAGGCTCATAGTTAATGAGGTTTTATGTGCAATTGATTTTACTAATGAAATTTGATCATTGAATAAATACACTATTATATAAAATCGATTCAATGGAATATGTCTTTGTCCATATACTTTTTGGCGTTGTCATTCCATACGTTTTTCAAGACCTTCAGGCCTCGAAAAAGGGTGGATCTGGCGCTTCAGCTTTTTTGTGAGGTCAAAAATTTCCCTCCAATTACTTTTCCCACCGCATCCAGTTCGGTTACAACGCCAAAGGGCTTCCATTCCCATGTCCATAGGGTCAACGGGTAATATGTAGCCATCTCTGCAATCGGATTGAGTACATTTGACGGCAGATAGCATTGCTCCAAGTTCTGAAGGATCACTGCATCTGTTAAAATGAGAGATAAAATATTATTATAAATTTAAATCATTTTAGCTATCTGTAATTATTAATAGTAATTACTAATACTAATAGTAATTACAAAGTATAAACCTGAACCTCGGACAATTGCACAAAACCCCACCTCGAACTTCATTTCTTTCAATATGTTGTCGATAAACTGCCCCGGTAAGATCTTCTTTTCGCGTGTAATCCAGTGTGAGCACTTGACCCTTTTTGATCTCCAATGCTGTCCATATCTCCAATTTAAAATTGGGTCCTTTCCCAATTTTTGAGAAACAGTTTGGGAAACAGCTTTTGGTGAAGTTGCTCGCTTCACAATAATTGGGTCCTTCTATATACAAAAAATTAAATCGAAATTACCGTTCAAACATCTTTTAGATTTAAGAATTAATTAAATTTATCAACCCATGGGCTTCACTATTATCCAGAGATTGTTTAGATTCATCATTGATAAAATTAACCTCAAGAATCCCTTTTAATTTGAACATTTCACTCTTTGCAAAGTCATGCCCTTTTTCCCCAAAATGTGGCAGAATTTCTTTTATGAACCACTTGTCAATTCCATTTGCTTTTCCAGGCTTGTAACGGTCAGCACCTTTCATGCCCATGATCTTATCCCAAGTGGCAGGGTCTTTGTCCTTCAATCGGATAGCCCTGATATAGGCCAGGTATGGTGCAATTCCAACAACTTTTATCTTTTTTTCAAGGATAGTAAGCTTTGATATGACTTCACACTCGGTCTCCGAATGAATCTTGTTCTGGAATTAAATTATATGAGTAGGTATTTTTAATTAATACGAATTTATTGTATTGCAATATATGTATATTAGATTTTACCATTGCGCAATTTAGATTGCAAAAGTAAGGTGTACTGCATTTAAAGCAAGGCATTCGATGTTCATTCGAGAGAATTGTAGAGCGGCAAGAAAGGCAAGATTGCATTGGAGGATCATCCTCCGACTTTACATAAGGCTTGATAATGACCGGAAGTTCAGTGAGGACAAGTGTCCCAGGGGGTATATCACGGGTCGCTACAAAGTGACGCCCAAGTTCGGGGGATGTGATAATCCGCATTGGGGTGCAATTTTTTTTATGCGTCTTCCAGTGTAATCTGAAATATCCGTAATTTGAAATGATTTAATATTGGATAAACTATTGTATACATAATAAATCTTTAGTTTATTTTTAGAATTTGTAAATATCAAAATTAAAATTTACTTTTGATGCTCAACGCAGCAATAATCAATTATGCGGCATCCAGAACATTGTTTGTCCGCAGGAGCTTGACACACGATGCATAACTGAAAATATAATCTCATTTTAAATCAACTGCAAATAATTTGGAGTCTGGGAACCTTTTGAAGGGCTCCTCCCGATCCAATATTTGGAGATTGGCCATGCAAATCCATTTCGTAGGTAGTAGTACAATAGTAAGTAGAATGCTTTCCACCAAATGAATGCAACGAGAGTCCGATGCCCGTAATGTCAAAGATTGGATTTGATATGTCAATAACCAATCGTTCTAGAATCCCTTTAGTAAAGGAGAAATCTAAGCAACTTGCTATTTATCTTATTTGTCATAATATTTACCAGAGTCTATCGAAACCAGAAGATCCTATGTTCCCAACAAAACCATTTACCATATATTATGTATTTACTAATAATCCTTGATTGATTTCCAAAAAAGTATAAAGCGAATCATATTCATACTCGTATCTGTACTACATAGGGCGAGCATCACTGGTTCTAATGGCTTTTGTAACTTTGCACTTCTTGGATCTTCTCACCCTTATCCAGTATTCAAGGCTCGTATCTCTGTCACCAACGGATAATATACTCTAAACCGAATTTTAAACGGGTAAAAAAATCAAAAAAATCCATAATTCTTATCAGGCCCCTATCGATCCCTTATCAAACAGTTCAAAGATTTCCCCATGAGAGGACTTATAAGATTTGAGATTTTATGATTAAAACTTCAGGGGCTAATAAGAAATGCGGGTATTATTTTATACGCAAAATTATTATTATGTTAAAAGTCTGAATTTCAGACATCGACTCTGAATGCGACTGAAATAATCTTTCAAAAAAATCTATTTATTTTAAGAATTGAATCCAGTTGACACATATTCCCCAGAGCAAATGGACCTGTGACAAGTCACAGGGACAATTCCAATAGTACGAGGAGTATTGTAATTCTAATAATATAGTGATACCTACTACAATACATAGAGGCAATAGAATAAGGGCAGAGTGTTTTCCATTAATATAGGGTAGGTACTTTGTATTAAAACAATGCAATGTCCAAATGAAATCTTTCTCTATAAAAAATGCGAGAGCAGTCAGAGATCTATCTAGTGCATTTCCAAGATTCAAAATGCCAGGCCAAGAAATTCCAGATGATATCTCTGCGAAAGCAATGTTGGAATAATGGAATTCATTTCCATTTTTTGTCCCTAACCTATTTAAGCTATGTTATATCTAGCTTAGATATATACCCATATCGTAAAGGAATTTGCATCTTTCTTTCATGCAAGAAAACTAGGTATATCTATCCTTTATGGAACTTTTTTTTAGAATAAAGAGATAGAAATAAAAAAGAAAGTAGGAAAGAGAAAGTCAATTTAAATCTTTTATACCTATGC
>JAAZTK010000085.1:0-32089 GCA_036507255.1 Megalothorax incertus | reverse complement strand
ATTTTTAATGGTTTTAAAATATTTAATTTTTTAGGAAGCGTACCGCGCCATTGATGCAGGGAAAAATCCATTGCTATTTAAAAATACGGGAGGATTACCAAAAGAAATCTTTAGACTTTTGGAGAATATTTTTGCTGAAAAGGATTTGCGGCCATCTTTTGCAGATATAAAAACATTCCTCGAGAATCCAAAAATGAAAGATCAAAGTTCAAATTCAAAATCGGAGCAAGTTTACTCAGCGAATTCCAATATTTCGTGTTCTGAATATGATATTGGGTAAATAATTTTAATATTTTTAAATCTCATGTTTTATTATTTTTGATAACTAATAACATGTATACATTAGAAATGAATCGTCAATATTTAATCCTAATTCTATCAGTATGGAGGTGCCAAATTCTACAAGTATTGTACAATACTAAATTTTTTAAAATATGATTATCGATTAAATGATTTTTTTAAAAATCAAAAATCCAGTTAAACATGTAGCAGAAATTGAGCAGAATATTGGGAAGAATTTAAGCAAAATTGAAATTTTACAGAAACGATTCAAATTGACTAATAATAATGTTGAATTTCTGAATTCTTTAAAAGAAAATAACTCAGTAAAATTTCTAGTTTGCGAAAATATATCCACAAAAAAAATCACAGAAATTCAGAGGAAATTCAGCGGTATCAAAATTCTTCATTTTAGCCATTCAATGGTATATAACAAAATTTAAGTAGTTAAAATAAATATCAAATTTTTATGATACTTATTATGAAACATAATATATAGAGCTCACTGAGGAAATGTTGGTTTTTCCCGGCTAGTTCAAGCGGAGATGTATCTGAAGATTGTATTTTTAATATGACGCTAATGAATTCATTGGGGAATTTAAGGGAATTGTCCATCCTGAAATTAAAAATTGACATAGGGGATTTCAACAATGATTCATTGTTTTTTTATCCCTTAAAATCATTGGAAATTTCATATTGTGATATCAGTGGAGACATTATCAAATTTATAATTCGTCTATCTGCTTTGGAGAGAATTATTTTGAAAGGGAATACTCTTTTGTTAGAAAAGGAGGATGTGGAAACTCTTTTGAGGAGTAAATCTTTGAAATATATTAGCCTGAATAAATATGCTGGTTGCCAATTTATCACTGGATCATCCAAACCAATTGGACCTGGCGAAATTTCCCAAGATGATATCATAAAATTTGAAAGAGCTTCGAATAATGTTCCGTGGAAGCATGAAATAATAAAATGTATAAATTATTAAATATGTATTATAAATATTTTTCTACATAAAAGTATTATATATGTATGTTGTGTACATTCAATCACTTGTACCCTATTGGAATTAAATATATATTTATTATTACCCTAAAATTAAAATAATATAAAATTATTAATTGTGTATTTCAATAAATGGATTTCATTTAAAAAAATTGAATTTTGAATTTAAAACGATTTTAAAGAATTTTATTCTATCTTTGTTAATATCGTACAATATTTAAATGTGATACATGTAATTCCAAGATTATCCCATTGCATAGCTATGAAAAGAAATATCGTAATTCTGTGCCTTTATATCTAGTAGTTGTAGCATAATAGTTTAATTTCATTTTATATTGGTGTGATTATGAATTTGTATAATTATGCATTTTTAAATAGTTTTTAAAAGAATTCTAGAATAATTTCATATTTAAATTAAAGTTGTAAATTTTACATTTATGATGCATATTGTATAATTTTTCATGGTCAAAGATTTGATTATTAATAAGGGCAAAATAATGCGACCAAAGCTAATAAAATGCTTTCCTTTGGTAGTTGAAATTCTCCCAATTGATCCATCCAAGTCAAATCCACTCCATCATATTCCCACCGTTCCAGATTGATTCCAAACCGTGAGAGCAACGCCGCACCCATCCAAGCCAAGGATAATATCCTCCAAAAGATGGAGCTCTGAAAAATATATTTATTCTAAATCAACAAAATTATATCATCCAACTAAATACCAATGGCTGCCAATCACGCTTTCTTAAAAGTGTTGAAATCAGGATGATTATCAACGTAAAGGAACCGAGCGATGCCACCACCAGATGGAACATCCTCTTATTTCCGGTTTCAAAGAATTTCCAGGTGAATATCACAATTGTACCAGCAAGTGACGCCTAAAAATAAGCAATTTTGAAAAATAAAAATGATCTTTTAAATATTTAATATGGACTAAAAATTACAATCATCCCAAATGATTGCTCGTGATCCACGGATTTGATATTTTTCCAATTCCTCCTAAAGAAAAGGTCGCCAAACTTTTCCAGAATTAATATGGCCGCACCCACCTCATACGAGAGAAATAGGATGTTGAAAAAGAATGGTATTGCTTTATTTTTTCCAAGATATTCATATGAATTTTCAAAGTTTCCAAAAGATGGATTTTGTTGGATTTTTCCAAATTCAAATGCACCAGATTCCAAATAGCTAAAATTTCAAAAATCAAAAAGTGATTTCCTCGAAATGATTCTAGCTCAAACTTACTAGCTAATTTGTCTCCAAACTTTTTCGCAAATCCCGCAATTCGCTTTGACCGAAATCCAAGTGTAGATCGGATCCTTTCCTTCCACATCTCTTACCAAAACCCGCGGATTTCCTTTCCTGATTGCACTTTGGCTCCCAACGCATATAAAATCCCTATTTCCCAATCTTGATGAAATAATTCCATGCCTGACAAAATCCCTACAATCCTCTTCCATAAAATATATATCACCAGGTCGAGTATAGAATCCTGGAAGTGATCCCAGAGCAAACTTTACCATTGGGACGATTGACCCCGCCGCAATATCGTTCATATCATGTTCATTTAGACCAAAATCCAAATTCCGGTTCCCAAAATTAAATGATTGCCAATCATCTGCTAAAAGTAGCTTCAAATATGGAATTGAAAGGATCCCAAGGCCAGTTTTTAACAAAAGTGCCAATATCTTTCCGGCGTCGGTATCCAGACGGTAAGGGAACCTCATCACCCGGAATATCTCCATCAATTTCCGGACTACATATCCAAATGGCCCTTTTTTCATCCTTTTCCCAAATAGGAATCCAATCGTCAAAAATATCAGAAGTGATGACCCAATTGATATCCCAATCCCATACCATGTCCATGTATCAAGAGGGCGCTGGATTGCCGTCACCGCTTCATTCCACATCAATCCATGGCTTGGACTCCTTTGCATTGCATACGCCATCTTCTGAGATTCAATGATTCTAGTATGCCGAGAATCAGGCATTTCAAATGTTGAAATTGCAATGTCAAACTGATGGCTATGTTCAAATCTTATATTTGACTTGATACCAATTGATTCAAGCATGGTATTAATTGGACCGAAATGATCGAAATGATGATCAAATCCAGATGGGTATATGATATTGATGATTCTAGGTTCTGTTGTGTCATATCGAAGGAGTTGGTCATTCCGGGTGACTCTGCCATCCCTTCCGATCCAAAACACGTTTGGAGAGCCAATTTCAAATCTATTTTGTTCGGCGATAAACATAAATTCATAAATTGGAGATCTTCCTTCAATGAAATAATATTTTGATCCTGGATTCATTGGCGTTGTTACAAATTCCTCAAATTCCTCAATGTTGTCCAATCCGATAATTTTGATATGCTCCTCGCAAATTTCGCAATGCCTATACCAAGGCCTTCCAACAGCTCCGAAAGTATTTCCATTTGAATCTAGGATCCAGTTGAATAGTTGAATGCTATGAATATTATAGACGGAAATTAGGGTATAGGGATTGATGGAAGGGATGAGAATTTTGATGGAATCCAATTGTTCCATTTCAAAGGCCTCAACATTATATATTAGAGTAAGTGCATTGAAAAATATGAGATAAATCACAAGGAATTTGTAAATCATTTTATTTCTTCGGGGATGACATTGAAACTGAAGAAAGGTCGCAATTAACTAGTGTTTCAGGATCGGCGTCATAGCCCTGAAGAGGCACTAGAGGTTGCTGGGAAAAATACGCAAACAATTTATTTTGATATGAAACCTTTTAGTTTAACTTTACGGATATTATATTGCTAAAATACATATATCAAATCAATTTGCCGATTTTTGATAAGTGTTAAGAGAAGTTTCAATCAAGTAAATAATAAATATCGTTAAGTATATCACTATATTGATATGAATATATATGGTATTGATTATGCTTGCTAAATTTAAAGCATTAAAGTTTAATATGTACAACCCTTTCGCATCAAAAGTATCGCATACCGTACATTTAGTAGATACTTTGTATACGATTATACAAAGTTAAATATGCCTTTGGGTCCTAATAAGATTCTTATAGGGATCATTTTTTATATGCTGAGAGGGGAATTTTTAAAGTGTAAACAAATAAAAAATCCAAACCAAATATATTTTCCGATTTTAATTCTTGAATTAACTAGTATTAACTAGTACCTATTACATAAGTAATTAGAAAATACTCTAGAAAATTTCCAAATCCTTGCAAGCCATAATATTAGGTACAAATCTTTATTCTTTAAAAAATTCTTTTTAATTTTTAAGGTTTAATTCATTAATATTATATTTGTAGGTACTAATAATATATTAACTTCTGTATAGGTAGGTATAACAAAAAATGTTCCTCGAGCTTCTGTATCCGGAAAGGAGGGTAGTTGTTCGTGGTCAATGTCGTTACTGTCACGAGGTCATTCCCAAATTCTCCCAGCTAATTAAACACGAGAAGGTTCATAAGCAAACATTGGAAACTTTGGCTGAAAAAGTCCCAAAAGTCGAACCCAAAGACAATTCGTAAATCCTCATATAAATATTTTTTAAAAATATATAGTTAATATAATATTGTATTATATAAAAAAAATTTTTTAGAGAAATTCCTGAACTTGAAATTGGTACCTAATAAAAATTTTCAAAATTTAAATCATATAAAAAATAACTTTTATAGGAAATTCAAATGAGCTAGAAACAAAGCCAATCAATCCTTGCATTTCTAATACAAAGATCAGTCCATCTTCAATAGCTAAATTGTAAGATTTTTAGTATCTATATCTATTTATTTCCATTAAAATTACTAAATTAGTCAAAAATATATTTATAATTCATTTAAGGGATCCGGATGGAATTGAGTCCATAAATAAAAACTCAACTAAAGAATCGGAAGGGTAATTTATGAAATTTTAGGTTCTAAAAATGCTTATCTACTCTACAATTAAATAGGTCAATCGAGATCAAAATAAGATTAACCCACGAGGTCAGAATCTCTCTAAAAAAAGCAGAAAATGATCCAATGATATCTGATTGCTACAAGCACGCTTTGAACCGACCACTTCCAGTCAGATCTAGGATTTCTTTGCGAAAAAAAAGGTTTCGAAAAAAACCCAAAATAATTAAAGGGAAGCATTTTAAAAGAATTGGTCCAAAGTCAAACCTTTACGAGTGCAACATCTGCTTAATTAAAGTCAAAAGAAATTCACACCGATCCCACTATTACTCCAAGCATATGATTACAAGTGGCTTCAAATGCTCTATTTGCCCTGCGAAATTCAAATATCGGGATAATAAGAAACGGCATGAGAGCACTGTTCACGGAGACATCATCAAAAGCAATTTGAAAATGTATACTTGCCGATACTGCAATAAATCAGGGTTTATTAATAAAGGAGACTTTGGGGATCACGAGGCGGGACATCAAGGGATTAAACGATACGCCTGTCGTATATGCTCGACCAGGTTTGCAAAATTTTTAATAGGGTTTTATAACTAATTTTGATAATTCTTGAATTTAGATTCATTTGTAAAAGCTCACTTCGTAAGCATTTGAAGAAAAAACACGAGGAAATCTCCCCGAAAAAAGCTCAAATTCAAGATGAAAAAAATATTGCAATACCTAATTGAAATTCGCTAAAATTCTTTAAATTCTAACTACTAATAGTACTACAATTACAGATTATAGAACTTTTATATAATCCTAAGGATAAGTATTAGTAACTTAAGGATGAGACTAATCCTATATAATATCCTATAATAAAATAATATCCTAATTATATTATTGTATATTTCCAAGTTAGTTTTACTTAACTTAAGATAAATACTTATACATATACTCGTATTGTATTGTACAATATATTTGGCTCAATCAGGTAAAACTAAAATTCTTAGAAATGTACAAAAAAATCTTCATTAAATACTCGTATTGTAATAACATTTTCAATTTATTAAGTTTTGAGAATATAAATTCTACAAGCCATTAAAAAGTTACACTTCTTTTTGCTTCAAATTTATTACTTAGGATTAGGACAAAGAAAATAGTAGAAGCTTAAAAATACCATATCGAATTGCATGTTATAATTTTTTACATGTAATTAAGTAATTTCCTAAAAAGGAATCTTCAGGAATTTTACAAAATTAAGGATAATCCAAACTGCCAGCGACATTTACAGATACAATACTTATCAAACTTAGGATTAGTTTAAAGTTCTAAGTTATAAACATGGAAAATTTGCAAATTTTGGGCACCGAATGAATTGGGTTAAAGGTGGGATTTCGATTCCGAATACTAATCCCAAGTATTGGATCTTTGATTCTATTTATTCATTCAATTGATCATTTCTACAACATTCGTCAAAAGTCAAATTCCATTTAAAAATCTGGCCATTGATTTTTTGCTCATTTTTTCAATTAAATATTTATGATTTTCGCACTTGCCAATATTACAATTAATTCTCTAATATAAATTCTAATATATACGATAATTGAGCCTATATTTAATGAACTGGCTGGTCGCTATATGATGACCACCTATATTCTACAATAGTAGTGACAACCTTGCTCGTTAATCAATTTCAACAAAACTTATCAAAAAATTTATAACTATTAATTCGAGAGGATTTATAAATTGTAGTCTTAAAATACAAAGAAAGACTGAGGAGAAATGGGGCTTCGGAGCTATTTATATAGTCCTTCCTCTAAGGACTTACTAATTATCCTATCAATATTATCTGATCTAATTAGGCTATCCAATCAAATCATTTAGATTCAATTGTGATCGTATTGATTTGCAAATATGTATAGTATACGAGTACAATATAGGGCAATTCATATTCAGGGGACTGTTTAAAGTATAGGAATATACATAACATAGATTATAAATTTGTAATATACCTAATTTGTTTGCATTAATTATTTTGGACAATTAATTGCCATTAAATAATTAATTAGCAATCAAAAATAAGCATTTTTTGATGACGCTTCAAGAACGGTCCAAGATAGTATTTCATAGCTAAAAGTTGTCCAAAAAGGCTCGAGAAAGAAATAAATTGCTCGCAAAAAAAATTATTTAATTTTTAAAAATAATTGACATTTAATTAAACCGTGACAGGTTGACCTCGAGGCCTGTCCAGAGTCTTACTTTTACGAGGGTTTAATTGGGTAAGGTCAAAGGTCAAGGATGACATCATCAAGAAAGCAAGAAGTTTATGATCGTCAAAAAGAACAATATGAGAGTGAATTGGAATGGATTAAATTCCGTGAACATACATTAGGTAATTGCCACTAATTGGACATTATTAATCAATTAATTAAACTCTGTAAATGTAATACTAATTAAACATCTAATTAAATGCAGGTGAATTGGCTTACGAGGAGGAGACAAACACGGATAAATTCACAAGAAAGATCAAAGAGAATCCTCTGGTTCCTCTCGGTATGTCAAATTAATTAAAATTGTCCAAGGCCGGGCATGGACCATGTCATAATTAGCTAATTAATTAAATTGACAGGAGCTCTTGCAACTTTGAGTGCCCTGGGCTATGGACTGACACAATTCCGGAAGGGGAATGCAGCCCAATCACAAATGGGGATGCGGATGAGGATTGGAGCTCAAGGTATGTCAAGAAAATTGTTTTTAATTGCTTTTAATTGCTTTAAAATTAATTGGTATACTCTCTTTGCAGCATTTACCATCTTTGCAATCCTCGGAGGAATTGTTTTTGGCTTTTCAAAGCCTACTGGAGTACAAGAAGCATCTACAAGCCCTTCAAGGGGTCCACCACCACCACCTTCTTTGAATGTAGTCAACCTAGACCGGAAGTAGATCGGATTATGGCTAAACAAGGTGTATAAAATCATGTAAACAAGTGGAGGATCTGTGTAAATTATGTAATTAGTCAATTAGGATAATTTCAACGAGCTAGAAAAATGATTTTTGGCAGTATTGTTCATTTATTTGAATATGAATTCAATTTAAGGCAGATTCAAATGCTTGAATAAATAAATCACGCATTTTACAACAATTCTAATAATTCTACAGACCAAACATTAATTAATGAATGCGAAAACATTAATTGGAATAGAATTAAAAAGGCAAACATTGTTTTTCCTGAGATTCCTCAAAGTCAAAGCCTCAAAGGCTTAAAAGGAGGCTATAGAGTGTCAGGTGAATGCCTTGAAGCTACTAGTTACAAAATAAATCACAACTGCTTCACAAAAAAGAAAGCAGCCCCTTTCTGCTTTGTTTTGCAACGAATTAAATTTCTAATTGATATTTAAGTTTAAAATTGAAGCCTAATTAGACCTGGAATTGAGTCCATTTTCAACCACCTTCATTTGGGCCAAAAAGTGGACATTTTTAAGCATTTTTAAGCCTTGTTTTCGAAATTTACGTGCAATATCTTGACATTTAAAATTCTACGTTCCAATCTTTTGTAAAAACAATTAATTAATTATGTTTGGACATCATAAAGTGAGATATTACGATTTAAAAGACCAATGTGAACCATTTGGGTGACGTCGTGACGAGACCTTGTAAATTAATTAGTGATTGTTGGTGGACAAAAATTCGAATCCTCAAAGTCTATGAAAAATACATTGTTTTTTAATTAATTCTTTAAAAGTGATCAATTAAAACTGAAGGAAGAGTCCTCCCATCTGCCTCCAGGACCCTCCACATCATTGTCCATCGTGAATTTGGTCCTAATTAGCAGTGGAAGACCGTCAAAGACACCCTCAACTTTTTGTATTTTTGTTTTTGGTAAAAAAAACAATTAAAATCTGAATTTTTGTGGTTAAAATCATGACCTCAGGGTTGCAATTTAAATTATCTCATACAGGGGATTGTCACAAGTTGTCCTCGTTTGTCCCACTTTGTCATTTGTGGACCCCTTGCCTCGAGGACCTCGAGGAATTTAAAATTTTGCATAGACGAGGATTAGGGCTTGTTAAATTGTCATTTAAAAATTAGCCATTCAAGCCAGCGAGTTGACAATCCTTGTTAAATCCTCTTTTTAAGTCTGAACAATGATTTAAATTGTTGTTTGATATTTAAATGGTCGGTGAACGGTCGTTTTAAAGTTGACGAGCAAGAATTTGTGGTGGAGACCCCCCGAAGAGTGACAGCATCAATCTACTTGGTCATTTCTCGATTTAATCGAATCAAGTTTAATTAAAAACAATGCACAATAAAATACCATCATCTAATTAACATCCTCCTCCTCAGGAGTATAAGCCATTAAACATTAACAACTCCATTTTTGCGAAACACCTGCCCCAATCACAATTTCTAACTGTTTTCCACTTTTTTCTTCCCAAGACCCCGCCGACTGAGGAGGACAAGTTCTCGGACAACTTTTCTCAAGGTGGTGGAGGTGGAAGAGTAGCCAGCCGAGCTTGCCATTTGACTGTTGAGGAAAAACCAAGTCCTCACACCCTCCTGCTGTCAATCCTCTTTTTCCCCGTTTTGGTCAACCGCCGAGAGCCTCCTCCAAAAATCTGAAAAAGACGTTTAAAACAAAGGTGAGGCTATAAAGAATTCTTGCAAATTAGCACAACTCTACAAGTATTATATAGGTACCTAAGTTTAAAGCATTGAACCTTTAATTTAGCCGTATAATAATAATATTAATTTGCAGGAAATCAAGCGGGTTTGACCTTTGGGGAAGACCATCGGAATTGGAATAATCAGACAATCCTTCAACTATTCGAGTCATCCTGCAAGTTTCAATCAAGAATGGAATCAGCAATGAATTATCAGCAATTTGGGAGCAAACGAGGAGATCGAGGTATTCAAATAAATACAATAGTACCCTAATAAAATAGTAGTATCCTACAATTGACAATTTATCGAATTCGAGGTACATCATAGGCTCATAGCACAATTCAGGTTAAATCTAAATATTTAACAACTTTCTCTCACACTATTTATTTAATCCGCACTGGGGATTAGTCACAGATCCAAAGATTGATTGTTTAAAATTCCATTATTCCATTCTCGAGAAATCTCGCAGGGAAATACAATATAATCTGTTTGAAACTACCTTTATTACAGATACATTTTGATTTTATATGGGCCCATTTAACAAAAGTCATCCGGGCCGTGTTAAATCTATATTTGCCATTAGGAGTCATTAGGTAGATAGACGTAGGTTTTTAATGGGGCTTTGAATTTACCACAAAATCCAATCTAATAATCAACCGCTAATTTATATAATTATCTGTATAGTACAAATAATATATTCTAAAGCAAATATAAGTTGTTTTTCAAGCCTTTTCAAAATCACAGACTCACAGTTGCTCATATACAGATATCGAATATATTCTACGTATATATCGTAATTTGATTTGGTAAATATGATAATTTGGGAACTGGCAGGCGAATGATTGTTGAGGAAAAAGTAAATTACAGCTCTGAATATGGCTGCATTTACATCTTTTGTCAATCCCAATTCCAACCAACCCTTTCAGCCATCTCTCCAGCTTAGTGTCCCTCTCTTCCAAATAAATAATCTGGTATTTATATGCATGGCATTGCATGCAGCCAATTTCCTACTCACTCACGGAATGATCAATCTCTGCCTATAGTACAAAACATACCTATATGAAATATTAACAAAGGAATCCTCATATTCTATGCATACCTATCTATAGGAATCCTCTATATACGACTCATATATGAATATTAGACCCAAATCGGAAGGGCAGATGTTTTTTCTGTATTAAATAAAGGGGCAGATGCTCTAATATGTACTCGAGTGCATATGGTGCAAGTAGTACCTTTTAGGCCGAGGACGGACGGATTTTGATGTGAAAAAATAGGACCTTTTGCTGGCATATGTGGCTCGTATACGCCGTAGGATTTCCCCCTTACTTTACCCTATCATCGTCACTCCACCTTTTAATCCTATGCTAGGCTAGCAGCTACTATTTCAACACATTAGTACGGTCTGAAAGTAATTCGGAGGACCGTTTTTTGGGGACTTGCACACAAAAATCTAAAACTATGTAGTCCGAACTTTGAAATTTAAAAGTCCTGGTCAACACAGTCCAAGTTCATTGAAGTTCCCTCCAATTCACATTGTAATATTCTTAGGAGTGTGCCATTGTCATTTTACTATCTTTCGTGTGATATAACGGCCCCCCGTCTTGGGATACACAGCTCTGAGGATCAGTTCTGCTTCATATAAGCTTTTTTCACCCATTTCCTGAAGGAGTTTGTAGTTTTTTTCAAGGAAATTCAAATAGGATGGACTATATGTTGTAGTATTAAAGCTAGTGAAGTCGAGAGCCGTTCTAGATTAGATTAGATTCATTAGGATGACATTTGCAAGTGGATTTTTAAAATTAAATACAAAACTTTGCTCAAAGGTTCATTATACAGAGTATACACAAGTGTGAATTCTTCAAGTGTGTCTACATAAACCTCGTTAATTCCTCGTATAGCTTATAGCTTATGTATAGGGATGGTTATGAGAACTTATAGTCTGAAATATATCGTAGTAATTTATTCCCCGTGAGAATTTCAGGATTTTAGTCCGTTTTAATTGTACTTGGTATTCCTATATCTAGTGCAAATGTGCTCAATTACCATTTAATTTTTGTAATTATCATCGAGGCTCATACGGATATATCAAACACTTGTCAAGAGTACATATACATATATTGTGATAAAACCAGCATTAAACGATATATACGAGAAGAATATACTTAGGAATATATAGTGTGAAAAAGTGTATGTAAGAACTTTTAGGGATTTCGCGAAATATGAAGATGAACTTCCTTGTATCTGATTGTAATTAATTAATAAAATAAATAAAATAACCATTGAATAACTACCTAATTTTAATGCCTGGTTTAACCTGTTTATTTCAGATTTGACTGCATCCGAACAGCAACTCCTCGAAGGGATCCGAAGGCGGAAAGCGGATCTTCTTCAAGAGATATCTAAACTTCAAGAAGAGATTGATCTCGTCACAAGGCAAATGGATACATCTACACCAGCCGCTCCACCCCTCCTTTATGGGGAGGAACCCCCAGGGGAGAATGGAAGAAATGGAGAGACGACTTCACTTCATTCTGGAGGGGGTGGAAGTAATTCTCTGAAAGGGGATAGTCTTTCTGTGAGCTCTGGGAATACTCTGGGTGTAGATACAAGCAAGATGATGAGTATGGCATGTAAAAAGTTTAATATGGATCCAAAGAAAGGGATTGAATATATGGTGGGGAATGGACTGCTCAAGGAGAAGCCATTTGAAGTTGCTCAATTGTTGTATAGCGGAGAAGGGCTTAATAAAACTGCTATCGGTAAATATTAGATACTTTTAGTCTGTTTTGGAGGTTAATTTTGTATTAATTTTGGAATTTTGGAATTTTAGGTGAATTTCTGGGCGAAAGGAACGAGTTTAATGAAGCTGTACTCAAAGCATTTGTATCCCTACATGATTTCACGGACCTTATATTAGTGCAGGTAATAAACCCGTAATTGCTAAATATTAATTAATTGAATTTATTCAGCATTATTGCCTTAAAAGTGTTATTTAAAATGTTAGTAAGGATTATGTAAGTTGAGCTTACGTGGTTTACTAGCCTTAACCTATATAAAAAAGATAAAATCCCATTTACTTCAATACCCTGGACTTGTAATTGATTTTTTATCCTTATAAATTGCAATTTTGTTAAATACAAGGCATTAAATGCTAGGTATCGATACTATATTTATTCAGAGAGAGCTTTAGTAAATTCATTCGCAAAGCTCGTGTTATTTGGAGCATTTATTGATTGATTTTTTATCAAAAAAAAATCAAAATCAAATACTTTTACGCATTTAGAATTGGAGATATTATTTTTTTCCATTTAGATTTGCAAAATAGCGTACTTTCCCTTCAAATCCCCTTTAATTTCAATGCGATGTTGACCTTGAAATGTATTTATATTTATTCCAAATGAGTAAATAAGATGTAAATTGTGAATGAATGGATACCTAGATTTGAAAATAGAATATATAAACTTGTGATGATATGAATTTAATGCTTTATAATTAAATTAATATGATTTTTGCGTTTGTTTTCAGGCCCTACGTCAATTCCTTTGGTCCTTTCGACTCCCAGGTATGCCCAATAATTTATTCTGGATCTTTAAAGCCTTTGAATTATATTTAATTTATTTTAATTGCTCATATTCAATGATTTAATTATAGGGGAAGCTCAAAAGATTGACCGTATGATGGAGAGTTTTGCTCAGCGTTACTGCCAATGTAATCCAGACATTTTCAACCATACGGATACATGTTATGTCCTATCCTTTGCCATAATTATGCTCAACACGAGCCTCCACAACCCCTCCGTCAAAGAAAAACCAACCGTGGAGAATTTTATAGCAATGAATCGTGGTATTAACAACGGCGGTGACCTCCCACGTGATCTCCTCGTCTCACTCTACAATTCCATACAGTCTGAACCCTTCAAAATCCCATCTGAAGATGATGGTTACGATCTTATGGGACATACATTCTTTAATCCTGACAAGGAGGGTTGGCTTTGTAAGCAGGGTGGTCGCTACAAATCTTGGAAGCGTCGTTGGTTCATCCTGAATGATAATTGCTTATATTATTTTGAATTTACAACGGATAAAGAGCCCAGGGGGATCATACCACTGGAGAATGTGAGCGTAAGGAAGACTGGAGGTGATGTAGGGAAGGGGAGATTTACATTTGAGATTTATTCGCCAAATAACAGCGTAATTAAGGCGTGTAAGACGGTAGAAAGGGGGAAAGTGGTTGAAGGGAAGCATACAGTGTATAGGATGAGTGCTGGAAGTGAGGAGGAACGTCAGGATTGGTTTCAATGTCTATCTACGAGTATTAAGCAGTCTCCATTTCATGAGCTGTTGGAAAAAAGAAAAGTTAAAGTACTCAAAAAGGATATGTGAAAATGAATTGATATTATTTGAAGTGTTTTTTAAGAAAAGTTGAAAAAATTAAATGATTGTTTGAATTAGTACATTGATTTTGTAAAAAGTGTAGAAATGGATTTGAATTTTGAAAAGTCAGTCATTAAAAAAGGAATAGTACAATTTAATTTTATACTTATATTGAAAGTACCTCCATTATTTAGCCTGTAATTTTTCTAATTATTTTAAAAATAATGTAATTTTTGTATTTTTAGAAAGTGAGATTCAAGTATTAATCTTTTGGAAAGTGTTCATGTCTAATTATTGTATTAAGAATTTAAAAGTACTTATAATTTTGTCTATAAATATTATTGTAAACCTAACTAAACCTACTTTGTATAATAGGTATAAAGTTAAACCAATAGTACATCTAATCCTCCTTGGCATATGTAATTAAGCTACAAAAGTATTTGAAAACTTGAAACTTGAATATTAATTAAGTATTTGTATTACTATTAGGTTTAATTAATATTTTAATATTAAATTACCAAATATTAAGCTTTGATAGTCCGTATTTTAAATAGGAGCTAGGTATAGAAATTCTATAATAGAATATATACATATAATGCTAGTTAATACATAAATAAATTAAAAATGTAATATGAAACCTTATGAAAATGCTTTGTTAAGAATGCTTGATCTACAATACCTACATACATAAAACGCTTAATATCATAAACTTAATTGTGAATTTTGATACGACTTCACCGTTAATTGATCTAGTTAAAAAAGTACTTGTAAATTCCTGAATTTAAATGCCCATTCAAATAAGATTGTCCTCGATAAATAATGTTGTATTTGTACTTATTAAGATCCTACTACTTAAAATTGTTGATATAATTGAGAGCTAAATTGTTTTTATATTTCTAAACTAAAATACTTTAAAATCTATATCCTAAATTCTAAATTTTTCATTAAATTCATTTGTAATTGACATTGTAATTTAAAACTTTAATAAAGTTCACCTCTAATTAAATGGTGATCGATCAAAACTACAAAAACTTTAAATTAAATAAATTATTTATTCATTAATTCTTTTAAGCATTTTTTTAAAAGTTAGGCATAATAGTACAAAAAATGACATTTTTCAAACCGCATACAATTCGATACTTGATGATCGCAATATTATTCATATAACCTGAATTTCTGAAATCTGAATTTGTAATTATTCATGCAATGGTATTACAAAGTATTTAATTTATAGTAAAACAATGCACTGGCTTTTTTGGAAAAAGTTGGGGTATTCAAACGCAACAATTTTGTAAAAAAATAGCAACACTTTCTTTAAAAATCCTCGCTCGTGATTGCATCTTGAGGGTACAAAAGTCCACGCTCCTTACAAGCTAGGGCCCTCCTAGCCTCCTTTGCAGCCTTCTCCTCTTGTTCCTCTCTGCAACAATTAAAAATTTTAATTATTTGCTAATTAATTAAAGAAATATTTAAAAATACCTTTGAAGATTTAGAATTTCATCTACAGGGATCATTTCTAATGGGGTTTTCTCTTCTTTTTCTTGATCCTATTGAAATTAAATAAAAACAATACTTAATTGGCACTCCAGAGTAAAATTAAACAACTTACCAATTCACCAGTGAGCACGACATTATCCCCACGAACAATAAAAATACCCCGAGGGATGTCACCGAATTTTTTCCCTACATGAATCCTTTCTGCAGCTCGATGTAAAACTAAATTGGCAAATTGGTCAACAGATCTTAAGATTCCTATGAGGGTTCTTCCGTCTCGGAGTACCACTAGGATTCTCTCTATTGAATTAATAACAATTTAATCAAGTTTTTAATTAATTGGAGGACTTACTATCAATTTGTTCTAATAGATTGGCACAGCCTTCGAGGATTGATGGGTCAAGATCTCTGGATGAATTATTGTAATTAATTAAGCTGATTTAAATCGAAATTAGAATTAATTCGTAACCTACCTCTGTTCTGATCTCTGGTGGTTTTGATCCCTCATCATCCTCCCTTGTCCTAAGCTATCCCTATGCTGTTGCTGTTGATGATGATGGTAAGAGGGGTGTTGTTGACGTTGTTGAAAATTAGGGCGGTGTTGACGGAATTGTTGCTGTTGTTGGTGATGGAGGAATTGCTGGCGGAGGAGGTGGTCCATCTGAGGGTTCCTGATCCCCATTGCATGTTGCATATGAGGTGGTGGAGGGCCTAATTATGTTACAAAAACAATTAAACATTCATTTAAAAATGCATTTATTTGTAAGCAGGTTTATAACATTAAATATAGATAAATGACATTCGAAGCTTACCTCCAAAGGGTGGTGGAGGATGCTGATGTCCATGATGGAACATGAACTGACGAGGATGAGGTGGTCCAGACATTTTAATTAACTTTTAAATTACTAAAAAAATCAAAGCCGGGGAATTAAAAAATATCTTTTTTGATTCAAAATTGATGGTATTTTGTTCAGAGGTTAGGACTTCGGATGATCGCTTTGGGGCGATATGACCATCAGCAAGAGCGTCTCATATAAAAAATTCAATTCAATTTATTAACCCTAGGTCCCTAGGATCCTCATCGAATCAATTTGGGCAAAAAAACCTCGAGGATCTTAACCTTTCTTCGAGTTAAAACCTTAAAAAATTAATTATCTACCATCTTCGACGGCTCCTTTGACCTCCTCCTTTGGCTACCTCTTGAGGAATTGCTCTCGAGTTTTTTCTACCATGAAATTATGATTTAAAAAGTAAAAGTAATGCATTTTAGATTAATCCTGGGATTCATTCAGAGTTGAAATAGCCTTTTTTGCTAATTAAATGGTTCAAAACGATCAAATCCTCCACTTCCCCTTTGATGACCTTTTGGCTTTTAATCCTCCGTGGATAGACCCATTGTGTAATGGGTCCGAAGATATTGCTAGTATAAAAGCAGAATGTACCTCGATTATTAAATTTTATTATTTTGCGGATTTTGGGGAAGAAATGCTCAGGTATTTCTCCTCTTGAGTAAAAATTTGGTACATTAATTTTAAATTTTAAATTCCGGTTTTGTATAGAAGCTTCAAAAATGCATTTCATTGTAAGTTTTAAAATTTACAGCTATATATTTCGGAAATTTTAATTGCAATTTTTATTTCAGACAAAAATTTTGCTCATTTTTGCCATTTTGGTCCTCTTGACCATCACGGCTGAGGGATCTGGAGGTTGGGGATGGGGAACCAAGAAGATTATTCTACTTCAAAAGCCAAAACCCAAGCCAATTATCATCCTCAAGGGGTGGCCAAGTCACGGGTGGGGTCATAAACACCATGGATGGGGTCACGGAGGAGGAGGTCATGGCCATGGACATGGACATGGACATGGGGGAGGTCACCACCACTTCCCGCATCATAGCTTTGGAAAATTTCCGGGACATAATCACCACCACGGACATGGAGGATTTGGAGGGGGAGGTGGAGGAGGTGGCTGGGGTAATTATGCCTTTATTTGCATTGAAAATTAATTAAGATTTATGATACTTTCAGGTGGTTGGGGAGGCTGGGGAGGAGGAGGCGGTGGTTGGGGTATGAATTTTTGCCTTTAGAACATTATTCAAGATTCAAAGAATCCAAATTCCAAATCCAATTAAATTTTAACCTTTTTTTCAGGATGGGGTGGCGGAGGAGGTGGAGGTGGATTCGAAGACGATTATGAAGATTATGACGATTATAAAAAGAAATAATTTTATTAAATATCAAAATTCTGAATAAATTATTGAAACTGCAATTTATTTATTCCGGAGAGTTTGTTTCTTCCCCAGAAGCTTTGTACGTTTCAATTTCATATAGGTACTACATATTACGAGTAGGTATACTATCAAATTATCATTTCCGACTCGATACCATGAACATGTACTATTAATATTATAGTTGCCTTATTAAATTTGGCGTTTGACCCATCTCAATGTATTTTTTAAGTGTTGGCGTTGTCGTCTTAATAATCAGGGAGGAAAGATGGAATTATTAGGGAATTCCGGATTTCCTGATGACGTCGATACAAAATTTGATGGAATTCATTTTTTCCATTGCAATGGCTTCAGATGACTCGTTTGAAAGGCGTTGAATTTGAGAAGGCTGAAGGACTGCAAGAGAGTCATCAGGTTACAATGAATTTGCTAATTTGAATTTGAAATGCAATTCCGAAGATACCCAAGTATTTAGCATTCAATTAATATTCGTGTCAAATGTCATTTAATTAATTTAGCATTTTAAGCCATAATGTTTGCATGTTTTGATGTCCTTGGCTAATTCATTAAAAAATCCATTCATTTTATATAAATTATAAATACCGGATAATAAGGTTAAGCCTTACTGCATTTTACACATTTGTTATATTGTATTATACTCGTACATACATAATACATATATTGTATGGCATTATGTAATGCTAGTTGCTACATAATAATTTGATGCGATTACGGATATATCATTTCATTATATGGTTCTTATCATTTATCAAAGATCATCAAGAGTAAAATACACAGAGTATGTAGGTTAGAAATATTAAAATGTAAAGTTTTAAAAATGGGTTTCCCATTTTATCAAATTCTATTCGGATCTTTTGCTCTATTTGCTTCCAAATGGGTGGAACAAAATCGAAACGCGGATATGGACGCATTCCTCGAGAAGAGGAATCCAATACCTTCCGTTCAGGAATATGATTTTATTGTGGGTAAGTTTTTAAAAAAATACAATTATTGCAATTAATTACTACATGTATTTACAAAAAGTTGGTTCTGGTTCATCTGGCGCTGTCGTCGCTTCCAAATTGAGTAATTCCTATTCAGTTCTCCTATTAGAGGCTGGTGGGGATCCAGTCCCTCAATCTCAAGTCCCCCTTTATTGGTCATTCATTTATTCAAATCCGGATCTTGCATATCAATGGAAATCTTCAAAGCAAAAACATTTTGGGAGGCGTTTTGATGGGGTACATTTTTTTCATTTATAAAATTGTGAATTAAATACAATATTTTGGCAATTATTTTTGAAGCATGTTCCAATAGCCCAAGGTCGATCGCTAGGTGGCAGTTCAAGCATAAATTATGCAATGTACAACAGAGGGAGCCCTCGAGATTATGATAATTGGGCGAACCTTACTGGAGATCCATCCTGGGCTTATGATTCAGTTCTGAAACATTTCAAAGCATCAGAAAGCTACACCGGACCTCAAAATGGTAATATATTTTAAATATATTTAGGGCTGAGATCCGAATTCCGACGCTCAATCCGTCGGATTATGTGTTAAATTGTTAATTTTGAGATTCAAAGGCCAAATTATCCGACTTATATCAGAATTTCGGATTCCGAAATGCAAATTTTCGGATGGGAATATTTCAAACTGAAGTCAGATTACAAAGTTTAGGATCAATGATTTTTATCTGATCCGATCAAATTTGATGTCAGATTGATCCGATGGAATTCATTCTCGGATTTCGGATTCGCAAGTGTCAATATTTTGAGACCAGATTAATTAAAAATCCCATTCAATTCCAGATCATTTGGGATCAGGAGGTCTCCTCACAATCTCGCCATCAGAATTCGGTTTCAACTCTGAAGAATTACGATGGATGAATCTCCTAATGGTTGGTGCTCAAGAGCTTGGATATAAAGCATATCTTGAAGCCAATTCCCCTCAGATCGAGGGTTTTTCAACAATGACTAAAACTACTCGATTTGGACGAAGGTCATCAACTTGGCTTGCTTTCCTACAACCATTCGAGTCCACGAGAGAGACTCTAACAATTTCCAGGTTCTCGGTTGTGGAAAAAGTGATTTTTGATCAGACTGGGTCTAAGCCAAGAGCAAAAGGAGTCCTCTATCAAAGACATGGCATACAAATGTACGCAATTGCAAAAAAAGAAATTGTTATTTCAGCTGGAACCTTTAATACTCCCCATATTCTGATGCATTCTGGCGTTGGGCCGAAAGATGATCTAGAAAAAGCTGGGGTATTTGAAATATATTTTTATAACAATGTGTTTAAGATATTTCATTAAAGATTGAAGTGATTATTGAAAGTCCCGTGGGTCAATTCTATCAGGATCACCCATCGCTAATTATGACCAATGTTAAATTCAATCGGGAAGCTTATCCTGATGCTGGGCTTGAAGTAATTGATAATTTTATTCAAAATGGCAAAGGTATGGTCTTTTATCTGTTGTTTAACAAAGTTTTAATTGTTCAAATTGAAAATTAAAAACTTAGGGCCACTGGCAAATGTGGAACAATCATTTGGACAGGCCTTTTTGGTTTCTGATGAAGCAAAAGCCGAAGGGAATCCAGATTGGCCAGATTTTGAATTTGTTTTTGCATTTAATTCGGCTTCTCTTTTAAATGTAGGACTACAAAATTAATTTTTATCAATATTAATATTTCTATTAAATAAATAATTAAAGGGATCAAATAATCTCGTATTTTATATGCTACTTGGACGCCCAACGAGTATAGGAAAAGTAACACTGAATCCTCAAGATCCAAAAGGACAATTGATTTGGGATCCAAATTGCGTCTCAACCGAGAGGGATCGCAAAGTTGTTATTCAAGGTATCTATTATATTTTAAAAATAAATTAAATGATTTATAATAATTAATTTAGGAATGAGAACGGCAATGAAACTTTTAGAGACAAAAGCATTTCAAGAAATTGGAATAAGCATTGATAAAACGCCAGTACCTGTAAAAAAGTATAAATTTTTTTTATATTGAAATGATGCTTTAAATTGTTTTTAGGGATGTGAAAAATTTGATTATGATTCGGACGAGTATGGTGAATGCTGGTTCCGTTATGGATCTGCAACTGCTTGGGTAATATACCATAATTTATTCAGAATCTTTTTTTAATTAGCAAAAATATCTTGAAATTTCAGCATCCCGTGGGCACTTGTAAAATGGGGAGGGAAGATGACACCAATTCAGTTGTAGATTCCAAATTGAGGTCAGATCAGAGAGTTTTATATAAATTTTAAATTACAGATAATACTAACTTCAAATATTAAATTATAGAGTCAAAGGCGTTGATGGTCTTCGTTTGATTGATAATTCAATTCAACCTACGATTGTGAATTCAAATACGAATGCGGCTGCAATTATGATTGGGCAAAAAGGAGCTGATATGATTTTAGAGTATTGGAGAGATCATGATTTATAAAAATAATTAATTACATGCTATGTTGTATTTCAATAATTACAATAATTAATTAATAAAGAATAGAATTCTAATTAAAATTATATGAACCGTTTAATTTGTGAAGCGTCCTATTCCCTAATAGACTAAACCCCACACGAAAAACCCCCGGAAAATTCCACTTGAAACCCCAAATTTTACTTTTCGCTTAAAATTCTGCGGTTTTTTAATTAATTTGACCTTGAGGTCAATCCTCCACCACTCTTGACACCACCACCATCCTCTTCAGCTTCACCTCTTCAGTTTGATACCATTGGAGTTGATTCGTGATGGCAGAAATACCACCAAATCCGCCGTCAACCGTAAGTCAATTTTTCCAAATTTTAATTTTCAATTTCTTTAAAAAAATTAAATTGGGTTCCCAAATGACATGACCTCAATTGACCTTAAATCTGACCACTACTAATGCTACCTTATTATTGATTTGCTATTTTTATTGCATACCTACTTAAAGTTATCTTGAAGTTCTATTTTTTTTTGTTAATTGTTTTTTACATTTTCAGGCTCAAATCTCTGCGGAAGACCCCCAAAAGGTCGAGGTCAATTTGTATTGGAGCCTCCCTGTGACATCAAACACCAGTGAACGTTCTCTGCGCACGCTGGAAGCTCATCATTTCTGGTTTTTAACTTTTTATTGATTTATATATTAAATTTAAGTTATTTAAAATTGTGTTGGCAGGAATGGCAGAATTTCAATTGCAAATAATCTGGTGACCCTCAAATTCCGTATGGAAAGTTATCGAAGGAGAACATCTGGTCAAAAAAATGCTCCATTCCATGCAACTGTCACAGCCTCCCTTTACGTCAACGATGGTAATATATAAATCTTGTTATACAATATAATTTTAATATTACGGTACAAAATTACTACATAATTAATTTGTTCTGTCCTTTGAATAGTTTTTAAAGTGACGGGGATCAAGGAAAACCAATACATGTGTTATCTATACAGTCCAAGCTCATTTCGCATTCATTTCCATTGGGTAACTGATCAAGTTCTCAATCCCGAGGCTCCTGGGGTCCCTCAAAACCTCAAGATCCATATCAAAGTGACATACCCAAAAAGGTTTGACTGGCAAGAGCCTCAAGAAGAAACCGAGGAAGTCGTGCCACCCTCCAAACCTCAACATACCTTTGAAGAATTTGTATTTTCGCCTGAATTGTCGGATTTGGACATTCTTACGGACACTGGAGAGGCCATTAAAGCTCATAAGATCATTCTAGCTGGTGAGGAATTAGTTATTTTAAAATTGAGGAACTTTTTTTTGCTTTATTTTGGATTTTATAGGTAAAAGTCCAGTGTTTGCTCGAATGTTTCTTGGTCAATTCGTCGAGAGCAAGGATTCACGTGTGATTATCGATGATTTCACGGGCGAGATTGTTAAGCTGATGCTTCGTTTTATTTACACGGGGGAGATTGGGTCAAAAGATCTGGAGGATGTCATGCAGCTCCTTGAGATTGCGGATAAGTATGAAATTCTCCAATTGAAGGATCAATGTGCGGCTGAGATCAAGGATCAGTTGAAGATGGAGAATCTGATGGAAGTAAAACAAAATTTATAGTCCATTAATCCATTAAGATCTCAGAATTTTGACGGATTGTGCTTAAATCTTGTGTATTAATTGAATTTCAGGTGCTGGGGATGGTGTTTGAAGGAATGCTTCAAAATGCAAAGGGAATTCTTACGAAATTCATCGTAAAGTGAGTGGATTTGGAAAAGTTCTTGTGTTATTTGGAATATTTTAATTTCAATTTGAATAGGAATCTTGAGGAGTGCAAAAAGATGGATGATTTTAAAGTATTTATGAGAGGAGAACGTGCTTTTGCAGCCGAACTCTTTGTGGCAGAGCTGGAGATGGCAAGAAAGGTGAAAAATCGGGGACAGGAAGCCTAAAGGAACTGGATAAGTTTTGTGAATGGATATTTCAAAACTCTGAATCTACAACTTTAATTCTTATATCTCTAAATATTCTTAAAATCTTTAAGCTGATATTACCAATTAAAATCTTACTTACGATATACCTATATAATTCCAAAGTTTACATACGGTATATATGTAGTATGTATGCCTACTTTTAGTAATTTAAGAAAAATAGTAATTAATGCGTCAAATTAATAGGTATTACAAACACAATAGGTAATATTATACAATTCTTGCGAATCTAATTCTACGATAAGATGCATGTGCAAAATTCTATATTGTAATTTACCTACTATAAAATTCTTCTATGTATTAACTTTTAATTAATCGTACGATATTTAAAATGTAAATGATGGCTTTAATAAAAGTCGTATCTTTCTTCTAGAATTTAATATATTCAAAGTCAAACTAGTCCGAAAATTACGATACATACTACAGTACCTAAAAATACTAAGATAGTAGGTAATACTTAACTCCAATTCAATGCAATCTAAAGTTTAAATAAATTAGGTATATTTCAAATCCAACTGTCCAATATGTAATTTTGTGATGTATATTTTTAGCTACTAACTTATTGTAATCAATTCCTAATTTAAATATTGCATGAATAATCTGAATAAAAATAAATACAATTTTAGAAATTCAAAATTCTCTTTATAAATCTCTTTATTTCTCTCTTCATAAGTTCATTCAACATTGATAATTAAACTGCATTTTAAACAAATCAATTTCATCAATACATAGCACTATAATTGGAATTTCTAAATGACATTTGATCGTTAATTAATTAACCTCATCAGACTTCCAAAATGTAATTGTTTCAAAATTAGCAGGTGTTTTGATCTTTTTCCAGTGCACGTGGTGGCGACCATATCCTAGCACCTCATCGACGCATTCGCTCACATTCTTCCGCTTAAGGGCTCTTTTCTTCTCATCTTTGGGCCCAGGGTGGTCCTTGACACTCCCTTCGTCATCCACCATCACCCCACTTTTTAATTCAGACAACCTCTGTTTCAACTCAGCTTTCTCGTGGTCCAATTTGGCTTTCTCCGACTTGAATTGCGAGTCTTTCCTCTCCAAAACCTTTTAAAACCGGAAACAATTGTCAATTTTAGTATCAGCATACAAAATAGGTATTAGTTAAAGGTATACCTTAATATAATTAAAAGATCTTTGTAGAATGCTCAAGTTGGAAGCCTTTTTGATCTCATCGGCGAAGGGAAGTTGTCCTTTGAGGTTCTCAAAATTTTCCTAAATCAAATTACGAGTTAATATTATTAGTAATTAGAATTTAAAAGGTTGTATTAATTAAATCGTACCTTTAGAGTTGCCCTTCGAATCTTTTCAAGCATATTGTGGATTTCTTTGCTACTTGCATTGCTGCTATTCGTATTGCTACTGCTGCTGCTACTTAAATTACAATAAAAACATGCAAATTAATTAATTGACGAGTTATTTGGTATTCTTCAAACCTATTTGAACGGCGTCTCGTCGTCTCTTCATGACTCTCAATGGAGTTGTCAGATGTTGACATTTCAGATGGTGAGAGGCTTGACCTTCGTGGATGAAATGTGGTAGAGGTGACTTGAGGGCTCCTTCCAAACTCGAATATGCTAATTGGGATTCCAGCTAAAAGAATACAACAAAAAACAATAGATTAACACAATATTAATCAATAAATAAATGTAATTAAAATTTAGGTAATTATTAAAAAGATAATGATGAAATTCGGAGACCTACCTCGAGTGTTCATTTCAACCTCATACATTTCAATGTACCTTGCCGCCTCGAGAAGTGTCTCCAAACCACCCATGGTTGACCTTTAATGATGGTGTTGAAGGTGGTGATAAGATGAGAAGGTGGATGTCACCGCATATAATTAGATTAATTAATTAATTGGTGCTGGTGGCCCTAATTAAAGCTTTGGATTTATTTTTTGGTCAATTCTGGTGGCAGCCACCTTACTTCTTTGAATGCCCAATGGCTTGACAACTTGGTAGGCTCTCCAGGGGTGATGTTACAATGTTCCAATGTCCACCAGTTCCTCCAGGTCTCTCGTGGTAAGCCGCAATACAAATAAATTAGGGTTCGAAGACTGGGATTTTTTTTGGCAGGGGTATGTCACCGTGTCACGAAAAGTAGGCTCTTGGGAGGGATGGACAGAGCTACCTCCGGGGTGACAATGAACTAATTAGACCACCATCGTGTCCAGGAATTTGCCAATTAATTAAAAAAGGGCACTTTTTGGAGAAAGCATGTGCTTTTGGGCCACGAGGACTGACCTTCGGATTTTGAGGTTTGAAAGGGGACTAAAATCTGGTTTCATTTGTGCCCGGAATTTCTTAGGACGTCGAAAAAAAATTCTCTCGGTTTTTCCCCAATTTTTATTTTTTCCCCCAATTTGCACTTAATGGCTAAACGTGGACGAGGTCGAGGTCAGCGGTTGAAGCTCATTTTCAAGGAATTGCGGGCTTTGGGGGTTTTGAAGGAGGAGGATCTTGAGCAAAGTGGTAAAAATTACATTAAAAATTAAAAATTCTAATTTTTGAAAAATTGAAAATTCGTGATGGCCTTATTTTTGACCGAAAAATTATGATCTTGACCTTTCAGGGGAGACGAGTGGAGTAGGAACCCTTGACCTTGACGCTGTAGCTGCTCGAGATCAGAAGGGAGGTGAGATTTTGGCCATAAAATTTAATATTTTTAAGAAATCGTAGACATTGCAAAAAATTAATGAAATTGACTTTATTTTTGATTTATAAATTATTAATTTTTAGAAATGTCATCGCCGGTGAAAGCTCTTGAGATGACTACCCCGGGTATTGATGGTGCTCAGGCTGATTGCTCTAATGGTACCTTTTTCATTACATTGAAAATTAAATTGCAATTATTAAAAGCACCGATTAAAAATTAATTTGAATTTTTGAAATGTTCATTTTTAGGACCCGAGCCCGTAGCGAGTCAGCCTGAAATTGAAAGTAAGTGGACAAATTACATGATTTCAATAACGAGTAGTGTACCAAATTAGTTTTGACTATCTGCAACCGAAAATTGAAAATTTATTACGAGTCATGACCTTAATTTTTAATTTTGACCGACAAATAATATTCTTGACCTTTCAGGGGTGACGAGTGGAGTAGGAGCCCTTGACATTGGCGCTGTAGCTGCTCAAGCTAAGGAGGAAGGTGAGTTTTTGGCCATAAAATTCAATATTTTTGGGAAGTGGTAGACATTTAAAAAAAATTGATTGATTTCATCTTTGACTTTCATCTTTGACCTTTTTATCTTAGGAATGTCATCTGCGGCGAGAGCTCTTGACGTGGCTACCCCGGGTATTGATGCTGCTCAGCCTGGTTGCTCTAATGGTAACTTTTTGATTACATTGAAATTGCAATTACTAAAAGCACCGATTTAAATTAATTTGAATTTGAATTTGCAAATGTACATTTTTAGAAAACGTAGCGAGTTGGCCTGAAATTCAGCAGAGTAAGTGGATAAATACTTACATAATTGCAATAAAGAACTAGTTTGCCTTAATTAAGTTACTAATTCCAATTTTTAGAAAAGCCGGGGAATGTCAAGCTCAAGGGTTGGTTCAGGTGCCCCAATGGGGAATGCCCTTTGAAAATTGGCAATGAGGCAAATTATTGGTAAGCCTTTATCAAATTATCACTTAATTTTGTGCTATAAATATAATTCAAGTTTAATTTAACAGGTCCTCATTTAATTCGTGGAAGAACGCCTGGCAAAAGTGTAGGGGCTGCCGCACCATTGTTTATCCGTTTAAACAGGTATGTATTATTTATTTCGTACAAATTGATTTTAAAATTTAAATTGTATTTTTGTTTTTTTTAAAGCTCCCAATTGAAAAGGTTGAGCGCACGGAGGAGGACACCGAACGTGCCCTCCATGATGAAATGCTCTGCGGAAAGTTCCAACTCTTGGGGGTTCCCTGTAGGAAAAGTAAGCTGAAATTGAGATTTTTAATTATTTTTTTAAATTGGAAATAATATTAATTAAAATCATTTCTTTTAGTGCAACAGCGAGTAGAACTTCCCGAGGACTCCACTCACACTGTCGGCAAGAAAATGAGCCAAAGGGTTGAGGACCAGGTTCAAAACCTTATCCAGCGTCTTAAGAGGGAGCCTTTCGCCCCAAAGGACAACAATTAAATTTAATTCACGTTATTTATTAGTAGTGAGTTTTCAAATTAAAGATGGAATGAAAAAGCACTCCTTTTTTCATTCCATCTGAACTCTTAATTTATTGATATATTTTCAATGAAAGTAATTTATTATTACAATTTGTAATTTGTAATCGATGTCGAGACATTCAATAAAAAATTAACTTAACGAGTATTAATTTTTAACCTTTAAAAATTTCACATTGCATTGTATTACATTGCATTTATTGAATTTTACGAATAAAAAAACTTAGAAGTTAGAATCGAATGTAAAAATGTTTTAATTTTGCAATTTTTTATACATTTTAATATTGGTAATTAATTATTAAATAGAATTCATTTTAGATTAATTAGTTTTAGCTCCTTATTGATAACCTGTGGTTTAATTAATTAAAGCAATTAAACAGAATTCGAATCGAATGCAAATTCTCAATGTCCCCCAAAAAGACCATATCTAAGCCCGGGGAAATTTCATTTTGAATTTTTTAAATCCAATTTTTGAAAAACCAGTTTTGGGCTTTGAAAAATACCCGATTTCTCCTTTAAAAACTAATTATCTTCTAATTTGAATGGGTTAGCTGGAACTGTGACATCCGGTTAAGGTAAGTACGTGTCATTTGGACAATGTCACCCCGAATAATTGCCATTTTATCGTGGATTCAAATTCTTTGAAATTCGGGGTCAGTTTTAAAATTTTCAATATTTTCGTAATTTCAGCATGGGTAAAAAAAGGTTAAGGACCGAGGGCTTTGTGAGTGACAGCCGAGGGGTCTTGTGGCGACGAAGAGGTGACCCACCACTCCCTCATGAAATTACGGATGGTGTTTACCTCGGTGGGAGTCCTCAAACACCGGAGAGTCAATCCCCACCTTTGTCAATTAACAATTATGTTGAACAGTTTGAAATTGCTGACGACATTAACCTCCAAGACCGACCTCTGACACCTCAGAGTCGGAGCCCGTCTCCACCTTTGTTAATTACCAATGATGGCGAGAGTGAAGAAGAAGGGGACACGTCAACTCCTCGAAGAGACTCGGTGACATCCAGTGACAATGATGGAAAAAGGGAAGTGGAAAGCGTGGACATTGAGGAATTAAGACCACCACAAAATCGTCAAGATTCGTCGCCTCAAAAAGTAGTTGACCAGACCTGTGACGAAGAGGACCATCCAAAGGTTGACAATCAAGAGTTGCAGCCTTCAATACCATCATCGCAATACAAAAGAGAAATATCTTGTTCCGTGGCCCAGTTTGGGAAGGAGGTTGTCGTCCTCGAAAGTGACGAGGATGGGTCCATGTCACTTCGGGTTGACCGCGAGCAGATCCATCTCAAGGCTATCATTCCTCGCTTTTACGACACTTGTATTTAGATTTTAATTAATCTAGTGACTATTTTAAATTATATTTCCAGGGAATGGAGTGACTGACCAAAGCTTCGACCTCACCTTATCTCTGACCACCTTGTCCTCGCTCAATGTCACCTCAAACGGAGGGACGACACACCTCCACTTCCAATTGAAGCCAAAAGGAGGTCTCAAGCTCAAAAACTCCACATATTTGGGTATTACAATTTTTCAAATGAAATAATCCAACAAAATTAATATTAATAATTAATTTTCTAGCACTGGGGATGAATTTCAACGAAGCTGAATTCACACTTGTCCCAAAAGACCCCCTTCCCATGAAGTTGGTGTCAAAATGGACCAGGATTCTTAAAAGAAAAATCCGATTCGTGGATTCTGGAAAGACTATGCCAAAAACAGAGGTCACAATCGGGTACACGGTGGACTCTGTTCATCTGGGGAAGTATTGCTTCACTGGGAGGGCGTCTATCGGCCTTTACAATGGAACGATTGCAGTTCACATGAGAAAAAGCACATCCCAGAGTTTGATCTTCATTTTTAAAGTATACATTTAATTAATTTTTTCTAAATCTTTTATTTCAAGGGGACCTACCCTTCCGAGTGCTCTTCCCAAAGGACTCCTCCATCAAATACTACCTCGCTACACACGAAAGAAACGGAGAGATTCACCCACTGCTGTTTATAAGCCTCAAATCAAAGACATTAATTCCTATTTTTGAAAATAAGCTAAAGATTCGGGAATTGGAGAATAATTTCAACCCAAAATCAAGCTGTGAGTGCATCAATCTATTATATTATGTGCCTTTATCTATCTCTCTATTCCATTTTGCTACTTTTACTTAAATAAATTCACAGCAAAGGAAATCAAGTACCTGGCTCTACTTCTGAACGCCACCCCGAACCTTGAGAAACAATTGACAGACATTCAGACAGCTTTGGGGAGCTCTTGTTCCACTCCAAAGGCGGACAAACTCAACCAGATGCTTTACTACATCCGTCAAAACTTGAAGAGGGTAGCTGTGGCTGTCGATGATCTCTCTGACGAAGCCCCAACTAATATCATTACTCCCAAAAGAAGCCTGGAGGACTCCGATGTATCCATTTCTCATTCAACTCCCCCCACCCGGAAAGCAATCAAATTGGAGACCACCGAGGATGTTAAAACTCGGTTTGAAAAGTCACATGGACTCAAATACGCGACCTATAAAAAACCAACTGGCAACAAAATTGCATTAGGGAAGCCAGAAGATGACAAACCTGTCGATGAGGAACTAGAACTTAAATCTGTCACGTATGAAGAATTTCCTTTAATAAAGCATGACTTTGAAAAGCCTCAGAAGATAAAAAGTCTGGAAATCGTCGAAAGTTTGCAAGCAGAACCCCAACCTGTCGTGGAGGAAATTCCTTTAGTCAAGCCTGACACGGATCCGATCCCTCTAAAGGTCAAGAGGGATAAAGTAAACCTAGAAAAGTTCAAAAGACTGGAAAAAAATCAAGTAAAGGTCAAAAGTCCTCCAGAAATCAGATTCGAATGTTTTAGCGTCAAAGCTGGGGACTTCCTCGTTTGTGGGATTCATGTCGTTAACTCTCCTGGGTTGATTGAAGCCATCTTCTCTCCACGGGGGCTCCTCCTGAAGACTAATGCTCCCAAATTTATGAATCCAAGTAGGTTTAAATACTTTTTATGATATCCTTTGATTTTAATAAAAGAAATGTTGATTTTTCAGTTACCAAAAAAATTGGACAGCGAGATTCATTTGAAATTCCAATGAATTCAATTCTGGAAGTGCTTGTTCATCCTATTGTGTTCAACAACCTTATTTTCCTCGGGTTGAGCAAGGAGGAAGGTGACAGACTTCGGAACAAATTTCAATTGGACGGATCAACCTTCAAATTCAATCCAGAAGAGGATATTGGTATGTGTAAATAAATGCAAATCATATAATCCTAATGCAAAATGTGATACTTTTTATTTTAGTTTACGGAAATGCGAAATTAAAATACTTCCAAATATACCCAAGACTCAAGTCTGGAGTTGACAAAGTTCTAGCTGAATTTCGGGCTCTTTTTGGGGATAGGGTAAAATTGATGGACAAACGTGAGGCGGAATACTTCAACGGGAATTCTCTTATAAATCCTTTAAACCCTCGATTAAAATTCCATTGTTCTGCGATTCATTTTGGAACTTTAAAATACACGAATGAATCATTCTTTAGATTTGAGATGGATAAAAGTAATAGATGTATATTTGGGATGTCAGTCCTTGATTCTACAGAGCAAAATGTGGTATCTTTCGAGGTTGGATATGATGCGACTTTCGAGTTGGGACATTGGAGGACTGAGGATGGATCCCCACATCTTCTCCTATCTATCATCGCTCGAAGCTCGAAATTTGCACTTGATTTGGGGAGGGATTTAAAGGTGGCTGATTTGGCACATCATTACTACCCCAAATCCGAAAGTAAGATTATCAAAAGTGTATAAATTAAAATATTAGAATGATTCTTTTAATTTTTACAGGCGAGGAGAAGCGGAATTTGATTCTGGTGGTCAAAATTGATGAGGATGTGACGAGGATGATGGCTAGGATTAAGGGAGTGCTTCGGAACAGGTGTATAGACATCTCAGGAGACGAAAGAGGAGTAGGCAAGAGGATGTCAAAGCTTAGGGAGGTTGTCGAAAGAAATTTAGATTCCAATTAAACACTAAAAAAGATATGTTAAAAAAAGTAAAGTTCAAAATCTAATCCTAAATTATGTACCATTATAAAGCCTATACTTAGGATTACGATTAACACTGTATATGGATTAAATCATGTTTACGATGTGGTCATCTTCATTTAAAAAATCGGGGAGTCATTTAGCTTTAAAGTAAATACAAATTAATATTATAACTTGTCAAATTAAATCACAATGCAATCTCAATATCTACCCTGTTCCGTAAATACATAAATAAATATCTTTTTATTAATTAATTGAATTGAATCTCTTGTACAATATTCATTAAATACAATCTATATATTCTTATCAATTAATTATATTAGTTATTGTACTAATATATAATTAGTTTAATTAAGTAGACCAATTATATTTTCCCTTTTGAAGAAAGTATTACTTTCTTTTAGAAGATCAAAGTCTTTTTATTTCAAAATGTTTAAATGCGTGGCGTCGAAGAGAAATGAAATCAAATTAGAAAC